>QEPC01002738.1:50916-92423 GCA_003113815.1 Sphenodon punctatus
AAGTTCTAATCCAGGATTTTGGTCACAACTGCCAAAACCATGAACTCCAAAGGGTATTTTCAAATGTGACCCTACCTTGGGTGGCCACACTAACTCTGGTGTGGCCACCCATGATGGTGTCATGTCTGTTCCCACCAGCCAGATGTTTGCTGAGGGTGGGAGCAGAGTTTATCCCGGACTGTGGCAGAGCTAACACCAGGATTTGCATTCGGATCCCTGCCAGCAAACATCCCAGAGTTAGTCTGCCACGGTGCAGAGAAGGCAACCCCAGACCGTGGTAGAGTGGGTCACTGATGGCCTGCTCTTGCTCTACATACGTATGGCCAGTGACCGCAGCAGTTCTGGGTGGGTGCAGTGACCTCATAGATCTCCGGACCCACCCGTCATGGTGGAGGCAGAGCTGTGTTTTCAGATCCCCTGCCCTCTCCCCAACCCCTCCCCCGGCTTCCAGAATATTTGTTTGGTAGCCAGGCCGACTCCTGCCCATGGTGAGGGTTCTCACCATGGGCAGGATTAAAGCATGAGCTGTCACGGCTACAAATACCCAAAGTCAGCCCATTGATGTCAGTGGGACTATTCCAGAGTAACTGTTGTTAGGATGGCACCCTGAGCGAGAGAGAGAGAGAGAAACATCCATGTTCCCTACCACGGCAGTGCAGATGGGGGATTCCTTCCTTCTTTCTTTCCTTCCTTCTTTCCTTCCCACAATTTGCTGAACCCTGAACAGATATTTTTTTCTGCACAAAGCAGGTCATGTACTACAATGTAAATAATCAACTGAGCATGAAACATTTAAAAAAATGATTATGGTAAGTTTTATGTTATATCTATATATAACATAAAACTTACCATAATCATTTTTTTAAATGTTTCTATAGATATAGATAGATTAATGTGTTGTCCCCCCCCCCGGATTATTTCATGAATGCAAAATATACTTGGTAAAAAAAAAAAAGGGAAAGAAATGCTTCATTCACTTCTTTGTTTATTTCTGCTGATAGAAATCTATGAAAAATGAAAATACTCACTTTTGCATCATCAGAAGTTTTCATTTTAATCGGAAGTTGGATTTTCAAAGTTAATTTCAATAGCATCAAAGAAATTTTTTTAGTACAATATACATTTTTGCCAAAAGCAAAAGGCCATTACATTTTTTCACCAGTGTTATATACAGCAAGCCTGGAGCAAAGTCAGAAGCAAATACCAGGATTCCTGAACGCCCGATTAACCCCTAGCTGCATATGCAACCCCCCTTTCATCACCAGTCTTTTTCTCTGGGCTTTCGAACACTGATCCACTGCCCTCTATTTGACCATGAGTGCAGACTGAGGCCACTTTAAGACATTCCCCCCTCCCCCCGCACACATATTCTGGTTGTAGGGGGAATGCACAGCCAGAATATGCACAGAGATCAGCCGGTTTGAAAGCACCCCCTCACCAACACAGTTTTGCTGGCAGAGATGCACATAAATGCAGAGCTCGTTTTCCTGCTCTGCATCCCTGTGAGCATCTGCTGGCAAAGCCACATGGGGGGGGCTTTCAGACTGCCTGATCCCACGCATATTCTTGCTGTGCATCCCCCCGCATGCCAGAATATGCACATGGGGGGGGGGAATATCTGAATGTGGCCTGAGAGTCATTGGGTGTTTTTAAATGAGCAAGGCTTTGCGGGGGGGGGAGGGCAGTAGTTCAGTAGTCGCTGATGGAGAAGTCATTCAGGTGGAGTGTGTGGGGAAGGATGCTAACAGGAGGCTCCCATTGTGGCTACTGCAGCAGCTGCCACACACTCCACCTGACACAGATCACGGGAGAGGGAAACGTGTGCCAGGTTGGTGAAAAGTGGGCTCCCCAGTTCTCATGGCCAGTTCCTGTGACTGCTGGCACGGGAGTGTGCACACACACACCCATGCCATCTTCATACAGGTGTTTGGATGAGTGGCTCCTGGGTGGGCATGCGTGGTAACATCTCATTTAAAAATACCCATTGACCAATGGAAGCAATATTTCTTCTGCATCACATATTTGCTTGACCCCAAATCTCCAGGCAAGAACCATTGCTTCAGAATCCCATCCAACTATGGAAACTAACTGAAGGTATGGGATGTGATCTCTCTCTTCCTCAGTTGGAGAGAATGTGTCCGGTGGCTCCAACATCACTTCTAGACATGGTATTACTTGGGCTACTCAAATTCTTTCCCATGAGCCTCTCTTTGAAGGATCAGTCTCCACATTGCTATTTTCATCTCCTGATTCCTCAGACTGTAGATCATTGGATTGAGCATTGGGGTGACCACACTGTACACCACAGCTATGATTTTGTTCATGTTGAATGATGACCGGGTGGTAGGACTCACATACATGAAAATCACTGTTCCGTAGTACAGTGAAACCACAGTCAGGTGGGAAGCACAGGTTGAAAAAGCCTTAGACCGCCCTTGAGAAGATGGGATCCTCATTATGGTGATGCCGATATAGATATAGGAGACCACGGTGGACAGGAATGTGGTCAGAATCACCATGGCAGAAAGCATGAATACAGTCTTCTGTACTACGTAGGTGTCCATGCATGCCAGCTTCAGCAGTGGAGGGATATCACAAAAGAAATGGTTGATCACATTGGGACCACAAAATGGTAGACGCACCACCAGAATCACTGCTACCAAAGGGGTGAGGCAACCCCCAGTCCATGATCCCATAACCAACAGCACACATACTTGTTTGCTCATGATGACCAAATACCTGAGAGGATGGCATATAGCCACATACCGGTCATAGGCCATCACAGCAAGGAGGAGGCACTCAGCTGTTCCAAGGAAGAAGAAAAAGTAGGACTGTAGGAAGCACCCAGCAAAGGAAATAGTATGCACTTCCATCAGCAGGATGGAGAGTAGCTTTGGGACAGTGACAGAGGTGTAACCCATGTCCAGTAAGGATAAATTCCCCAGAAAGAAGTACATGGGTGTGTGAAGGCGACTGTCCATTCTCAGAGTTATGATTATGATGATGTTGCCAGTCATGGTGATGAGATACATAGTGAGGAAGAGAATGAACAGGGAAACCTGTATCTCTCTGGTGCTGGGGAAAGCCAAAATAATGAACTCTGTAATCGTGCTTTGGTTTAATAGCTGTGCAAGATGCACTTCTACCATCTGCAAGAAACAAAAGAACAACCGGTTTGTGAAAGCCAGTCCTCCAAAAGTCACCTAGAGGAACCCCAAAATCTTGATACTGGAAAATAAAAGTTATATTCTGTTTCTTTGGGTGATTTCAGACATTACGAGATCACGGTGGACCACGGTGAATACACACCTGTGGTCACCGTGTCTCGAACGTCTGTTTGGAGGCCGCCAGATGTTCACCACGGTGAATCCCCACATGGGGTCAGTTTGAACCATGCTTCCCGGGCTAGCCGGGAGAATGTCCTGGGAAGCGTGGTCAAACGGACCCCGGGCAGGGACCAACGAAAAGTAACGTCTGGCCGTGCGCCACGGCCCGGAATCCCCGGCGGGATCCCGGGCCGTGGCGCTTCCGGCCCGACGCGGCGGCCGCAATGGCCCCGCCCGTCTCCTCGGAGGGCGGGCGGTGGGGTGCGTGGAGGGGGCGGGGCCGTGTGGCTGCACGTTGCGCCGTGCGGCCCCGGCCCCTCCCACTTTCCCCGCCGGGATCCCCCCGGCACGTCTGATATGGCATGACGGGGTGACCCCGGCGGGGAATGAAGCCGGTGATTTCGGTACGGGGCCAAAGGGCCCCGTAACGTCTGAAATCACCCTTTGTCTTTGGGGTGATGGGGGAAGAGTTTGTCATTTAAGACTCATGTTTTCCATCTTTGTTTTTTCATACATGTGTGGTTCAGAATACTACAGTTAAAGAAAAAGATTTGATTCTCACATAACACTACGACGAATTTTGAAATTTTAAGAGTCCAATATTGTATATGACATCTGATGAAATTATCTTAATTGTCAGCACTGTAAAAATAAGAACTAGAACTGGCTAAAGTTCACATTTCTTACCCAATTGTTTTCTTTTCCCAAATTTCCTTCAGAAATTTTAGATATTTCCTGTTACACTCTTCATTTTATGATACGTACAACTCAGGGTGCTACCATATGAGATGTTATCCTGCCTTGGGCTAGGGGTGAGCAGTAGCCACATCATTCATTTTTTGTATTAGTTTTTGTTTTTGCTTAAAAAAAAACCTTCATTTTTGTGGGTTTTCATAAATAAAATGTTTTATTTTATTTATTTTAAAAAATGTTAAATTATAAAAAAAAATCATGAACAGGCACAAAATGGCATAGAAATATGAACAAATAAATGAATTCATTTAATTAAATGACTGCGGCGGCCATTGGCGCAGACATAGCCCTTTATCCAAAATGGTGGCGATGCCTCATGCTGCCTTTCCAGACTGGCTTTATCCAAAATTGCAGTGATGCCGCTGGAAGAATTTTAGAAAAGCGCTGCGCATGGCACGGAATGGCCCTGGTGGCCATTTTGCAGATGAACAGTGATTTTTCTTTAAAAAAAATAAAATAAAAAGTTTAATAAATAAAATGAAAAAATAAATGAAAATGGATTAAACCAAATGTAAATCATTTGCTTATTCATCTGTTTTCATAACATAAATCATGAAAACAAAAGGGGCTTCATTCATTTTTGTAACGAATGAAAACAACACAAAATGCACACCCCTGCTTTGGGCAATGTTGCCACATGATGCCTATATGCCTAGTGGCCGCCAAATGCTCACTCCGCCATGTGGCGGGGCAGGCAACCAGCTACCATGCAATGCATTCTCGGAAAAAGCCTAGGGAAGCAGCACGTAGTAAGTGGGTAAGACTGCCCCAAAAATGTGCACTCTCCTCCAAGCTACCTTCCCTTATCAACTGTTGAGCAGGTGGGAGGGGAATACATGCTCCTCCCAGGGTCCTCTTTCCCCAATCCACCTACATAACAGCTGATCAGGGGGAGGAGAGAGCCGGTCCCAGTGAAGTGTTCCCATTCCACTCAGACCCCCTCCCCCCCATCAGCTGTTAGAAGGGGGGGAGGAGCACCTGTGCTCCTCCCCTCTCCAGAAGCTGCCTAGCAACAGTGGGCCCAGTATTGCAGCTAATCAGGACACCGGGCATCCAACCCCATGTGACTGGCTCCTCGTGCCACCCTGGGGCATGGAGGAGCTGGTCATGGCTTCAGGGAAGTGGACTGTTTAGCCAGCTCTCCCCACTGGCCCAAAATGTAGCATCTGAGCTTGCCCACCATTGGGTGTGTGGGTGCCGCACATGTGGCTGCATACTAAGGGCCTGTTTAGATGAGTTCTGTTTCTTACAGACTGCAAAGTCTGGGAGAAACAAACTTGCATGGGCAGGGGGGTGGGGGTAAACCTTCCCCCTGCGATTCTGGAAGTTGACCGACACCACTGAAAACAGTGCACTTGTGCATGGATGGAGGTACAGACTTACAAAACCTTGATATCAGAGTTTCATAGGTCCAGATTTCTGTCCATGCACAAGTGGGCTTTTTTCAACGGTGCCGGCCAACTACCAAAATTGGGAGGGGGGGGGCATCTAATACCCCCTGTGCAAGTTTGTTTATTGCAGACTCTGCAGTCCATGAGAAGCAGCACTTGTCTAAAAACCCTCAGTGATAACTGAGATATCAGCTTCTGGAGACTGCAATAGTTATCAATTAGGGCAAATAAATGTAGAGGAAACGAGGGAAATGTTCCTTTGGTTTCATATAAAGGAAACTGAAAATTTAGGGGATTCATGAATGAATGAATGAATGAATGAGTGAATGAATGACAAAACTTAAAACTCATTTCCATTTTTAAACTTCCGTGTGAAATTATCAGTGATATTTTTTGAAAATGTTTAACCAAAATAGTAGATTATTTCAAACAGGAAGCTGGGTTACATATTGCTTTTCTAAACCTATTTGGGGTGGAAGTGGAAGCCTAAGAAGTGCAGATTTTTCTCTTAACCTCTCATCACATGGTTTTAAAATAGGTATTAAAATGGGAATGTCCCAAAGGAAGGTCCAGCTTCAGGAACAGAGTGGGCAGGAGACTGGCCCTTCAAGGGCAGACAGCCAAGGAAACTGGCCACGCCCACTCTGGGGATATAAGAAGTTGGAAGGCAGAGAGGCGAGAAGTCTCTCTGCCTGGAAAACATCTCCTAGGCCTCTGCTGGAAGAAGCCTAAAGCTGGACCTCATAGGCCGAAAGCCTAAGAAGTGAAGATTTTTCTCTTAACCTCTCATCACATGGTTTTAAATCAGGTGTTAAAATGGGCATGTCCCAAAGTAACCTCAACCGGTCACTTAACTTTTGTTGTTAGCGACATATTTCAGCATCATGTAGACAGACAGGTGGCATGCATGTTGAGTGCAATTATGTTGTTTTTATTACTGGAGCTGAAACAAGTACCTTTCAAAATGAGCAAACCCATTGAATCTGAATGATCCTCCCCGTGGCTTACCTGGGTGCCGCTGCAGCTCTGGATGCTGCTGCCAGATTGACTTGCCGCCTCCCAGAGCCATGCTTCCCAGCCCCACAGGTACCAACTCCCCGCTCCCCCACCTGGAGGAGGGAAGCGAGGCCAGGTCACACATCCAGGACTTCCAGGCCTGAAGCAGCCAAAAACGGCCTGTCACCCGGCCCAGGAGGAGCTGCAGCACTCCACCTCCAAGCAGCTTACCTGGGTGCTGCCGCTGCTCTGGACGAAGCTGCCACCACCCCCACTGGATCGACCCGCCACCTCCCAGAGCCATGCTGCCTGGCCCCACAGATATCAACTCCCCCCTCCCGCAGCTGGAGGAGGGGAGTGGGGCCATGGTGCATGGCCAGGACACCTCGGCTGGCACGGCCAAAAGAGGCCTGTCGTCCATCCCAGGAGGAGCTTCTGCTTTCCACCTCCCCATGGCTTACCTGGGTACCAATGCTGTTCCGGACACTGCCACTGCCACCAGATTGACCCGTCGCCTCCCAGAGTCGTGCTTCCCGGCCCCACGGGTACCAACTCCCCCTCCCCCATTCGGAGTAGAGGGGCAGGGCCAGGGCCCATGACCAGGACTTCCGGGCCCGGCTTTAAAGGTCAACACCAACTGATGGGGACGGGTCCATGCAAGCATATTACACCGGTGCTTTGCTCTCTGCACTGGCTGTCGGTAGGTTTCCGAGTCCAGTTCAAGGTGTTGGTGTTGACCTTTAAAGCCCTAAACAGCTTGGGCCCCGCCTATCTTCAGGACTGCCTCATCCTCCAGGTCCTGGAGCGACCCCTAGTTAGCTAGGGGTGCCCTTCTCGGGGTCCCCCAGGTTTCCCACGTGTCAACTATGAGGAGGGCGTTCTATGTGGCTGCGCCGTGGATGTGGAACTCCCTCCTGTTGGAGATCCACTTGACTGCTGGCCTCCCCTCTTTCCGCAGACAATGTAAGACCTGGCTGTTCTGCCAGGCCTTTCCCGAGGGCGATGACGTGGGTGGGTTGGGTTAGGGTAGGAGGAGAAGTGGTTTTATATTGTTTTTAATTGTAATCATTCCTGTTTATTTTAATGTTTTATAATGTTTTTAAAGATGTTGTGAGCTGCCCCGAGATGCCTGAGGCAGGAGGGGGCGGCATATAAATTTTTATATAAATATATAAATTAAATATGAAAACAAAAATGAGTAAAGAACACTACCCATCTGATCTGCGAACAATTACCTGTTCTTTGCTATTTCAGTTCAGCTCATTTGGCTTGTCTGGCTCACTTTGTTTGTTTTGGCCAGTTTCAGTTTTTACCAATTTTCCACCACTAATTTTCATTGTCCCTGACAAAAATTAACAAAAACCCAGAAACAGACAAAATAAACTAAATAAATGAAATGAACCAACTGAACAAACCAATGTTGCCAAAAAATGGTTGCTCAAAGTTTTTGGCAAATTTCCTTTGGGATAACTACAATCTTCTCAAAATCAAACAAAGAAACCTGTAAGCAGTTAGTTAATTTTTACATGGATGCCCCCCTGCTCAGTGTTCGGGCAGGTGTGCAGTTGGAGGGGGCAACCATGTAAATGGCCAACGGTGGGTGGGGGGGATGGGTATCTGCTCAATGTTCGCCCATGTGAACACTGAGCGGGATGGGTGGGGGTGCATGTGTGCTCCCGCGCAACACCGACCTCCAACCATCACCCGCCAACCTCCACCCACGGATGCCTCTGGAAAGCAGGAGGAAGCTCTGTGTGTGGAGGTGGGTGTGTGTCCATGTAAATGAACACACACACACCATGCCAAAACACCCAGCCCCCTACCCAGCCCCATCCATGTAAAAATGTCCTGAGTCTGGTTCTTCTTTCACTTCTAATAATTACTGGGGGGGGGGGGTAGAATCACTTCTAATAATTATTAGGTGGTTAACACACTTTGCTACACTCCTGCAAGTCTTGCATTCACTTCCTGTTTGTTCTCAGTTTGGTTGCAATCCCAAAGGCTGCAGACTTAGAGCCCCTTTGCAGAGCTGCATGTGGTGACCAGGTGATGAACATGCAAACCATACTAAAACCACTTGCATGTTGTGTTTTGGACCCCACTTGCAATTACATGTGCTGTGACCCATGCAATTCCCGTGCAGTTTCTTCTGTCCTCCATGAGTGAAAATGGTCAAGTCTCAGAATAAATTATAACTTATTATCAGTAAAGGATAAATGTATTAATTCAAGCTGAAATGATCGTAATGTTCTTAATGAGTAAGAAACACTAGCCTTCTGATCTTCAATTGATTACCCATTTTTGCAATTTCAGGTTGCTTTCTTCTGTTCATTTGGTTCATTCAGGTAGGGCATTCCCAATTTTTACCATTCATTTCCCAACACTTATTTTAATTATTCCTGGTGAAAAATAACAGAAAACTGGAAATGGATGAAATTAAGGAAATAAATGACCGAATGGACTGAAATTGCAAAAAACTGGTTGCTCAAACGTTTTGACGAATATAGCTTGGGTCAAATACAACTTGCTCATAACTGGGGGAAAATAAACTACACCATAAGCAATTATTCTACTGCTCATTTAATGTACTTGGACATCCACACAAGGATGTCCAGTTTTTGGCAATATTGATTTCTTCGGTTTGCTCCATTCGTTTATTTAGTTTATTTTGTCCATTTCTGATTTTCTGTTCATTTTCGCCAGGGACAATGAAAATGAATGGTGAAAAATTGGTAAAAGTTGGAAATTACCTAAACAAAGAAACTAAATGAACCAGACAAACCAAATGAACCAAAATGAAATTGAAAAAATAGGTAATTGATTGAAGATAGGACAGGTAGTGTCAGTTACTCTAATTCTCTCACATACTGTCCATGCTTTCATTTGTGGATGTCCAAGTTCACTACAAAGTACACACTAACAGGGGTCTTCACTACACACAGACAGACACACACACACACACACAGAGTACACTTGTCTGTAGTCCTGTTCAGTTACTTATCATGTGTATCTGCATAATGCCTGAAAACAATAGAAAATTATTATCAGTCCATCATAAGGAAACAAAGATAATTGTCCAAGCTTAGTAATTTCCAAATTCATAGTGAGCCAAAATATTTCAAAAAAGACTTCTTCAGGGCTTCATAATCCCCTTAGAAAGATGGCTTGATGCTAAGAAAGACTGAATACGTAACAAACATCAAATATGAACAAGGGGAGTATGTACCTTGAGGCTATAAAAATCCATTCAAAATGTTCAATCTAAATTGTAATACAAAAGGTTTCTTACCTACAAATACAACATGGAAAACTATTCAAATTCAAATTCAAATATCTTTATTTGTGTGACCAAATAGGTCCTTGAATATAAAAACAATATATATATTCAAAATTCAAAATTTAAAAACTCAAAAATTCAAAAATAAGAAGTTCATAACATAATCTTATTTAACATAATTTCAACTCAACCCAACCCAACAGTCCAACATACAGCAAAACTCATTCAATAAAATATAAGATAATATATAATATTTGGTTTAACAGCACCAAACATAATTATAAAAAACAAGGAAGTAAAAACACATGAAGCCCAAGACCACGGTTGAGAGATAAGCAACCTAGGGTACTTTCAGACATGACGCTAACCACCCTTTAACCACCCTTGGTGGTTATTTATGCATGTTGCAGGGCTTCATAGGGCACCAATACAGNTTTCCCCAAGAGGAGAAAACTGATTGGACTCAGGAGACAAATGTTGCCTCCAAAATATTACCATAAATTTCCAGTTGCATCATAGCCACAATCTGCTTTGATGAAAAAAATGAGTTTAGGAGGGAATATAATATTTTGGAGGGATTACTGTGATGATTATAAGAATGCTTGTCTCCTCCATTTCAGCTCCTTTTCAGGTCTAAGATTAAACCATGGAAGAGGTGATTGGTTTAGTTTGTAGTTCTTGTCATTCTCCTTTCTGGGATTCCCATAAATGTCCTACCTGTGTGCTGTAAAGACAAAGCGCAGGCACCCCCAATCGTTCATAGCATCCTGCACAGAAACTGTAAGTCATCTGGATTTCATTTTAGAAGGCATTTCAGGGAGCTTGGCTGGCAGTCAGAAGTTAAGATATCCTTAATGCCCATCACATTCCAGCCAGAGGCAGGGCTCCTGTAAGGTTCTGAGCAGATATTAGCAAAGTTTATTAACTGGGGATTCTTCATGTTCAGTGCATTTTCCCATTTCACAGCAATGGGGGAAACGCAGGGAACACAGATCCCTAGTTAAAAATTTAACAAAAATGAGAAGGTGCATTTAATCTGTACAATGTATAAAAAGTGCAAATTCTTACTTTAAAAAAAACAACCCAGTGGGGGCTGCCCCTTTTCATGCTCTTTTGTCTGATTTGGACAATTGAAATTGATCAAAAAATCAAAACTATCTTAGTTTGTAATAAAATCTACCAAATCCCCTATACTTTTTCAAGAAAACTTCAGTAACTAAAATTTTCAGTAAAACTGTTTTTACCAATAATTGAAAACTTTTCCATTAAAAAAAATATGGGGGAAAATAAAATATGGAAGATATTGCTACTTTTAAACCAAGTAAAAATATTAATTTTACTTTAAATCATTTCTAAAAGATCTTACACATCTCTTTTCCTTAGCATCAGAGCTCACGTTGGAGCACAATTATAGATGAGCTTTCAAAGACATAAAGATGCTTTACTACCTTTTCTTTCTTTGAAAAATATCTCCATTCAGAAAATAGTGATTTCCACAATGGACCTTCTACTTAGCGTCCTCTCTCTCTCTCTCTCAAAACAGTTAGTGCCATTGGATACTTCAACAGAAGATGTAAGAAAGCTCATAATAGACCCTATAGGGATATTTTTTTCACCTCTCACTTATTTGTTGACTGATATCTTGGAACATGAAATTGTCTACCTTTTCATATTTTATTTGTTTAGTTAGTTATTTAGTTAGTTTAGTTTATTTAAATTTAATATCCCACCCCTCTTGCCACTAGCGTCCCGGGGTGGCTTTCAAAATAAAACAATACAAAAATACAACTTCATAAAACATCAATAAAATCATAAAAACAAAAATAGAGATCTGTGTATAAAATGCACCCTAATTCACCCCCCCCCCAAAAAAAACCCCTCTGGTGGAAAAGCACCACGTCTTGCAACTACATCAGAAGCCAGGAAATCCAGGCTGAGGCGAAGCTCAACCTAATTATGTATTAATGGGAAATTTGTACCTAAATCATATAGACAGGTTAGAAACTCTGAGCCTGAACTAAGCAGAGGAAAATGGACCATGAAAAATAAATAAATAAATAAATAAATAAACCTAAGATATCATAAGTTAACAATCTGAAAAGGTATATTTGAAAAGGAATGTGACTCAGCTATTCTGCACAGGAAGTTGGAGGCCTTAACTCTATTAGCCCATAACCATGTGAACCTGCATAATGCCTCAAAACAATAGAAAATCCTAATTACTCTGTCATAAGAAAACAAAAACTATTGTCCGAGCTTAATTTCCAAAATCATAGTGAGCCAACATGATTCATGAAAGACTTCTTCAGGGCATCATAATCCTCTTTGAAAGATGGCTTGGCACAAATAAAGATCGAATCAATGACAAACAACAAATATGAACAAGAGGGGCATGTACCTTGAGATCCATGGTTATAAAATCAATTCTAACCTGTAATAGAAAAGGTTTCTTATCTCTAAATCTAAGATACTTTGAAGGATGCTTTAACATTTTTGCAAAGTTTTAGAAGTCTTGATTGCCTTATGAGAATTCTCATTTGGTTTTTGCATGTCAGTTATCATGCTCCTCTAAGTATCCGGGCTTTGGTCTGTGGGACTCTATGGGGCCAATCCTATACTTTGGGTGCAAGCTAAATGTGCGTACATGCATGGAACTTGCAATGCACATATATTCATTGTGTGTCCGTTGTGCCATGTGTAACGCACACAGAGGGGGTTTGGGATGTGCTGAACAATGTTTAGAAGTTTTTTTCCCATAGTTACACCACTTTAATATTTCTTTTTTAAGGATTTCATGAGTTTAGATTCTTTAAGTGTCTTCTTGAATCCTTTTTTTTTTTTTGTCAGAATAGTTTTCCAATTGCCAGGGAGAGCCCCCCAGGAACTCGTAAGAGTGTTGCTTAGTGATGTTTCACGGGACATAACATATGCAGTCATGGGCTTTCTGGTGGAAGCATTTCAGGTTAGGGCTTTCTTTTTGGCCAATAAACCAATCTCTGAGGTTATTGCATCCCCTTTGTCGGGGGAGTAAGGGTACTTTCAGACATGACGCTAACCACCCTTTAACCACCCTTGGTGGTTATTTATGCATGTTGCAGGGCTTCATAGGGCACCAATACAGTCCTGCAACATGCATAAATAACCACCAAGGGTGGTTAAAGGGTGGTTAGCGTCATGTCTGAAAGTACCCTTACTCCCCCGACAAAGGGGATGCAATAACCTCAGAGATTGGTTTATTGGCCAAAAAGAAAGCCCTAACCTGAAATGCTTCCACCAGAAAGCCCATGACTGCATATGTTATGTCCCGTGAAACATCACTAAGCAACACTCTTACGAGTTCCTGGGGGGCTCTCCCTGGCAATTGGAAAACTATTCTGACAAAAAAAAAAAAAGGATTCAAGAAGACACTTAAAGAATCTAAATTCATGAAATCCTTAAAAAAGAAATATTAAAGTGGTGTAACTATGGGAAAAAAACTTCTAAACATTGTTCAGCACATCCCAAACCCCCTCTGTGTGCGTTACACATGGCACAACGGACACACAATGAATATATGTGCATTGCAAGTTCCATGCATGTACGCACATTTAGCTTGCACCCAAAGTATAGGATTGGCCCCATAGAGTCCCACAGACCAAAGCCCGGATACTTAGAGGAGCATGATAACTGACATGCAAAAACCAAATGAGAATTCTCATAAGGCAATCAAGACTTCTAAAACTTTGCAAAAATGTTAAAGCATCCTTCAAAGTATCTTAGATTTAGAGATAAGAAACCTTTTCTATTACAGGTTAGAATTGATTTTATAACCATGGATCTCAAGGTACATGCCCCTCTTGTTCATATTTGTTGTTTGTCATTGATTCGATCTTTATTTGTGCCAAGCCATCTTTCAAAGAGGATTATGATGCCCTGAAGAAGTCTTTCATGAATCATGTTGGCTCACTATGATTTTGGAAATTAAGCTCGGTCAATAGTTTTTGTTTTCTTATGACAGAGTAATTAGGATTTTCTATTGTTTTGAGGCATTATGCAGGTTCACATGGTTATGGGCTAATAGAGTTAAGGCCTCCAACTTCCTGTGCAGAATAGCTGAGTCACATTCCTTTTCAAATATACCTTTTCAGATTGTTAACTTATGATATCTTAGGTTTATTTATTTATTTATTTATTTATTTTTCATGGTCCATTTTCCTCTGCTTAGTTCAGGCTCAGAGTTTCTAACCTGTCTATATGATTTAGGTACAAATTTCCCATTAATACATAATTAGGTTGAGCTTCGCCTCAGCCTGGATTTCCTGGCTTCTGATGTAGTTGCAAGACGTGGTGCTTTTCCACCAGAGGGGTTTTTTTTGGGGGGGGGGTGAATTAGGGTGCATTTTATACACAGATCTCTATTTTTGTTTTTATGATTTTATTGATGTTTTATGAAGTTGTATTTTTGTATTGTTTTATTTTGAAAGCCACCCCGGGACGCTAGTGGCAAGAGGGGTGGGATATTAAATTTAAATAAACTAAACTAACTAAATAACTAACTAAACAAATAAAATATGAAAAGGTAGACAATTTCATGTTCCAAGATATCAGTCAACAAATAAGTGAGAGGTGAAAAAAATATCCCTATAGGGTCTATTATGAGCTTTCTTACATCTTCTGTTGAAGTATCCAATGGCACTAACTGTTTTGAGAGAGAGAGAGAGAGGACGCTAAGTAGAAGGTCCATTGTGGAAATCACTATTTTCTGAATGGAGATATTTTTCAAAGAAAGAAAAGGTAGTAAAGCATCTTTATGTCTTTGAAAGCTCATCTATAATTGTGCTCCAACGTGAGCTCTGATGCTAAGGAAAAGAGATGTGTAAGATCTTTTAGAAATGATTTAAAGTAAAATTAATATTTTTACTTGGTTTAAAAGTAGCAATATCTTCCATATTTTATTTTCCCCCATATTTTTTTTAATGGAAAAGTTTTCAATTATTGGTAAAAACAGTTTTACTGAAAATTTTAGTTACTGAAGTTTTCTTGAAAAAGTATAGGGGATTTGGTAGATTTTATTACAAACTAAGATAGTTTTGATTTTTTGATCAATTTCAATTGTCCAAATCAGACAAAAGAGCATGAAAAGGGGCAGCCCCCACTGGGTTGTTTTTTTTAAAGTAAGAATTTGCACTTTTTATACATTGTACAGATTAAATGCACCTTCTCATTTTTGTTAAATTTTTAACTAGGGATCTGTGTTCCCTGCGTTTCCCCCATTGCTGTGAAATGGGAAAATGCACTGAACATGAAGAATCCCCAGTTAATATCTGCTCAGAACCTTACAGGAGCCCTGCCTCTGGCTGGAATGTGATGGGCATTAAGGATATCTTAACTTCTGACTGCCAGCCAAGCTCCCTGAAATGCCTTCTAAAATGAAATCCAGATGACTTACAGTTTCTGTGCAGGATGCTATGAACGATTGGGGGTGCCTGCGCTTTGTCTTTACAGCACACAGGTAGGACATTTATGGGAATCCCAGAAAGGAGAATGACAAGAACTACAAACTAAACCAATCACCTCTTCCATGGTTTAATCTTAGACCTGAAAAGGAGCTGAAATGGAGGAGACAAGCATTCTTATAATCATCACAGTAATCCCTCCAAAATATTATATTCCCTCCTAAACTCATTTTTTTCATCAAAGCAGATTGTGGCTATGATGCAACTGGAAATTTATGGTAATATTTTGGAGGCAACATTTGTCTCCTGAGTCCAATCAGTTTTCTCCTCTTGGGGAAAAAAAATGTTGGTGGCATGAACTGATGAAAGCCATTCATACTAGCTTCATTGGGTGGGTGTAGTGGTCTGGAAATACATGAAAAGGGGGAATGAGGGGGACAAATAATCAGAAAGATATACAGACAGAAGGAACAAAAGAGGAAATCAAGAAATGAACACAAAATACTTGGGTCCACAATAAACCAGAGAATGGAACCATTCTAGGTAGGGTTAGGTAATAAATAATAACAAACAAACAAACAAACAAACTAATAATAATAATAATCAATAATCATTAATAAATAATTAATTAGGGCTGCACCGAATAGGCCATCTGGGTACTCAGATCGAGTTTTGAAGTTCCAAATACCTGGACTGGGTACTCGCACTAAACTCAGAACATTTTCAGAGAACCCAGAATTCGGAACTCAGAAATCTCTGGAACTTGGAACTTCAGAATTCCTTCCTTTAATGATTTTAAAGTGCACTCACTTTAAAATCATTATGCCAAACAGTGCCCAGAAAAGCAGGATAGCAAGAGTGAGACAATCATCACTCATGAAGACAAATCAATCCAAGCAGTACAACTGCATGCAGACATTTTAAAAAAGCCAGCAGTCGTGTACCCACAGCATGGCCCACCATCACCAGTGAGTGCACCCACTTTAAAATCATTATGCCAATCAAGTAGTGCCCAGAAAATCAGACTATCAAGAGTGGGACAATCACTCATGATAAGAAGACAAAACCCCACAAAAGTGCATAAAAACACCCTGGCGAACATAATTTATCACCCACAAGAAAGAAACCATTCTCTCTCTCTCTCTCTCTCTCTCTCACACACACACACACACACACACACACACACACACACACACCATTATTCCTGCCCAATGTCCACCTATGCAAGGGAAGACCCCACCCCACACACCATATTATTTTAACCAGACAAAAAGTATATCTCCCCTGTGCCCCTCCCTCCTCAGTGGCCAGTCAAATCTTGGCAAAGTTGAGACAAAGTAAGTACAGTCACAGTGCCCACAAACCCACAGCAAAACTAAAGTGATTCCTCTCTGGCCTCTATAGTGCCATCTTTCCAACTATAGTGCCAACTTGCCAACAAGCAATGCAAATAGCAGCAGCACCCACTTTACAACTTTAAGTAAATATTAGGCACTAGTGGCAACCCTGGCATTACTTGTAGTATATGGCCGGCTCATGGCCAGGGGAAGTGGAGTTAGGCAGATACTAGGGATGGGTGAATGCGGTTCATAAGTTGGGAGTTCGGACCGAACTTGACCAGTTCGGTCGACCGAACTGAACTTCCGAACCGAACTCAATTTTTGAACTGAACCGTACCAAATTTCTGAACTCGGTTCTGTTCGTCCATCCCTATAAGATAATATCCCATTTAGTTCAATAGGGTTTGAATTTCCGAACTCTGTTCGGAAGTTCGGAGTTCGGACCGAACTCAAATAGTTCGGTCGACCGAACCGAACTTCCGAACCGAACTCGATTTTCGAACTAAACCAAATTTCCGAATTTGGTTCTGTTCGCCCATCCCTAGTAGATACCACTGTCCACCATGGTGCCAAGCAGTGCAAGCAGCAGGCAGCAGTGGCATGCACTTATTTTTTTAAAAATGCATGGCTAGAGATGTGCGAACAGAACCCAGTTCGGAAATTGGGTTCTGTTCGAAAGTTCGATTCGGTCGACTGAACTATTCTATTTCGATCGAATTCCAAACTTCCGAACTGAGTTTGGAGATTCAAAACCGGGGTTTTTGGCCTTCCAAACTGGTTCGGATTCGACCGAACAGTTTGTTCGAATTCGAGTTCGGTTCGAAAATTCGGTTCGGTCGACCGAACGATTCGAGTTCGGTCCAAACTCCAAACTTCCGAACCGTGATCGCTCATCCCCATTCATGGCATGGTGTGGCACTGGCAACTTGGACAACCCAGGCAAGGGGAAGTGGAGTAAGGCAGTTGATCCCTCTGACCTCATGGAAACAAGTAACACCCGTTCCCCAGCATTGCCCCTATGGACAGGACACGACAGGGACCCGTCTGCCCCCCTCCAGCCAATTACTTACAGATCAGCAGTGTTGCAGCACACAAATTCACTGAAGAGAATTGAAAATGGCTGTACAGCCACTTTTATTTTACCCCGGCCAGTCAATCAAAACCTATCCTGTGACTTGTCCATCACTCAACATTCCCTTCCCATACTCCCCTCCTACGTGCCAAATATGGCACTAAGTTTTGTTTCCTAGCTCAGAGAAGCTAGGGTCAATGTTTGGGTCACTCCAGCCATGTGCACAATGGCTCCAGTATTCAACTGAGGTTTCCGAAGTCTTCTGAAGTTTTCCGAGGAAAAGCCTTGGTACTCGGAATTTTGGAATTTGGAGATTCGGAACTGGGGTCCAGAATTCCAAAGAACCATTCTAAGTAGTCTGTTCTAGTGGTGTGGAATTAATTTTTGTTTTTTTAAATACTAAAATGCATTCATTTTAGTAATTAAAATGTGAAAATGGATGAATAAGTAAATGAAGGCTTCTTCCATGGCTGTGATCCCCCTTTCCATTAGAAGCAGCACTTGCGTGCTCTTCCAACTGAGAAACAGTTACAGGAGGAGAGAGCAACTGCAGTTTCTCAGCTGAGAAGCAGCTGCAAGAGGAGAGAATGGCTGCACTCTCTCAGCTGAGAGGCGACTGAGAGACAAATATCAGGGGGTGCAGGAAGGACCTTCTCCAGAGGGTCTGTACCTGCACTCCTCTCTCTGTGTGGGAAAGGAATTGAGGGGAGTAAGGGAATAGTGATGCTACTCCAGAGGATCCTCAGGGCTCCTGAGCTCCTCTCAGTTCCTTTCCCAAATGGAAAGAGGAGTGCAGGTACAGACCCTCTGGAGAAGGTCCTTCTGCACACCCTGCTCTTTCATCTTGCAGCTGCCTCTCCGCTGAGAGAGTGTGATCATTCTCTCCTTCTGCGGCTGCTTCTCAGCTGAGAGAGTGTGATCATTCTCTCCTCTTGCAATTGCTTCTCAGTTGGAAGAGCACGCAAGTGCTGCTTCTATTGGAAAGGGGGATCATGGCCAGAGCAAGGAAGTCTCCTTTAGAGCAATTTCTCCATCATTAGCACCAAATTTGATGGACACAATAGAGGCACAATTCAGACTCCTTCCATCCATTATTTTATTTGACAGATTGCGATTATATCTATATACACATTGTTCTGAAAATTGTTACGGGCATCAGAAGGATTGAAGAAAAGCATGACAGATCTGGATAGCAGCTGTGTGCAGCTTTACATTAATCCTTGAAAAACCACAGTGATATAAGAATTCCCCATTATGGAACTGAGAAACAGAGCTACAGAGAAGTTAAGTGCTTTGCCTATCATCATAACGCAAGGAGCTGAACTCAGATCAAAGCTTACTGCACTACTGAGCCATGAACTGGTAGCAGAACCCAAGATACTATTCTGTCCTTAGTTACCCCACTTAAAATTACCAGGGAATCCATGGACAAAACTAATATTTAATTAATTTATTTATTTGGACTTAAAAGTTGTTTGCTGCGGGTGGGAACAAACATACCTAGGACCGTGGCAGAATTAATTCCAGGTTGTGCGCTGGGCTCTCTGCCAGCGCCCATCCCAGAGTTAACCGTGCTACGGTCCAAGGAAGTCATCCCCGAACCATGGTAGTGTGTGTTACCACATGTCCCTTCTCCACGTAAGTACAATGGGTTTCCCTGAGGAGTGGGTCCCAATGTGCAGGCACAAGTTTCAATCCTTTGGGGAATATAGCTCACTTTCCAATCAGGGCACAGGGGTACTAGGGATCTTTAGGCTAGAGACATGGTGCGCTGAGACTTCTTAAACCCCCAAGAGACACATGACATCCAAAGTTTCAGTTCAAGGGGAGTAGGGGTACAGGGATCATAAAAAGAGACCGAACCATAGAAGGATTCTCTCTCTCACACACACACACACACAGTCTGAACCGGCGATTATGGGGTTAAAACAGTGGAGGAGCGAAAATGCAGTTCCCTGCCGACTGCTGAGAGCAGGCTCTACCAAGACAGAATCTGGAGGTTGGGGTGGAAAGGAGAGAAAATGGAAAGGGGTTAGGGGTGTAGGGCGAGGCCCATAGCAGGCTAGTAGGGACAGAGGGGAGACCAAGGCAGTGAAATCTGTAGGACTCGCCATGACCAGTAAAGGGTCCGGGGTGAGAGACGAGCAAATGGATGGGTCCGAGAGAGAGACTGTCAAACTGTGCTGATAAGAGAACCACACGGGCCATGAGTGAACTGCCCGGGGCTTCTGTTGCCCTGAAGCTTCAGTGCAACAATATTCTTCGCACAAAGGGCCGGAGAGACCGATCGAGAAAGTCCTGCTGGCCTGGCAATGATGTTGTCCACAAATAGTAGTGAGGAGAATCCCTAAGGAAGAGCAAGGATTCGTCCTCCAAGGGAAGAGCGAGGTTTCTAAGAAGCAGCAGAGGGAGGTTGTTGATAGCAGGGTAGTTGAATCAGCCTAATAGCTAGGGGAAGGGGGAAAGCAGAGAAATCTAGTAAGTGAACAGGAGAGAGAAGAGGATAGGGAGAGGGGTACTTTTCCTGGCCCATTGCGGAGGGGATGGGACCACCCCAGAGATCCAGTGGACAGTTCAAGGGCAGAAGCGGGGCAGACAGATGCAAGGAGGGGCACCTGATGGGGAGAGATTCTAGAGCAGCGTCACACACATTGTCCGTGTAACCCCCACTCCAGAAACAGAACTCATTTCACAAACAGAGTCTGGGCCACTTATAGGGACTTTGGACAAAAACTAAATGGGCATTTGAATAGAGCTTCCTGGGTGTATGAAAAGGGAGCAAGGCGGGAGATCGTTCAGATACACAGGAAATTCCGGGGAGAGTGTGTGGGGCTGGGCGGAGGGGTTGGGAGTTAGATGGCAGGGTGGTGGGTGCTGGAAGGAGGACATGGCCTTCAGGGACAAATCCTATCAGGAGCTGGGTTTCTATGAGCACTTTAAGGTGGGGTTGATAGCCTATTCAGATTCCAGAACATTATCTGGCATAGAGAGCGACACCTAGTTGGGCATTTCCTGCTTCCCAGGCTTTCCCTTAGGTCAGGGAGGCTACATGTCCTGCCCACATGTGTGAAATGGGGGAAGAGGTCAGATGGATGTTTAGGGCAGGCTAGCGAGATCGCAGTCGGGACACTTTGCTAGACAGGAGGGACCCATGCTTCTGGTGGTTATGCAAGTAGAGAGAGCTTGGTGAGCGTCTTAGTTTACATGCCAGCTACTCCTGAATATTAATAGGCCAGGTGTCCTTCATGAAAAGGGTGCACAGAAGGGGTGGGTAAAGTTGTCATGAACCCAGCTTGCAATACATTCCATGTGGGCGTCTCAGACTGCTTCTCTTAGATGGTTTCCTCTATGGAAGCGGGGGGGGGGGCAGTTTTCTTGTGTTAGGCCCTTCCTACAAGTGGGGGCTGCCATGTCTGATGTCCCACTCTACCTAACTCTGACTGGTGGCTGAATCTTATCTGGACAAGCGTGGCAGCCTCATAAGCTTTTGCACCTGCCCGTCAGGCAAGGGGCTGTGTGTGCCACACTGAGCAGTGGGGGGGGGGCAGGGCCATGCAGACCATGTTGGCACATCCTCCCACTCTTTTTATGCTCCCCTCCCCAGCCACTGTCATGTTTGTTCGGTACTGGGCCAAATCCTGCCCAGAGTTAGAGCTCTCACCCTGGCAGGATCAAAGCATAGCAGTGCTCAGCACCGTCACATATGAAAATACCCTGTATACCCAACATCAGGGTACCCTGACATAATCCCATGCACAATTCAGGTAGTATGTATGTCCTGTGTTGATGGTGTAGAGAAAGTAGAGTTTGCCGTGTTGGTTCCAAATATGGCATCGAGAAAAAGTCATAAAGTGATATCTTTCATTGGACCACTTTATTGATACCATTTCAAACGAAGATTTTATTTTTGGTATCGGTATTGTTATTGATTCCCATGAACAACTAATATCTATCTAAATCTAAGGGACATGGGGGAAGGGAAAAGGAAAACTATCTATTATCTAATAAATTATCTTAATAACTATTCTAATCTAATCTATATGTCTATAATATATATCGCTATCTAATCTATACTACCTATCTATATAGAATGTGTACAGGGGGGAGAAGGGAAGGGAAAGGGAGAACATAAAATTTAGGGTATGAGGAAGTAATGGTATTGGTGGTAATACAATGAGGACTAGGGAGGATTTTTTGTGTGCAAGCACCCTGAAAATGCAACCTGACAAGCAGAGCTCTCACGGAATGGAGAGAAAAAACCTGGCCCTCCCATTAAGAAGGGTTGCAGTGCCCTCCTGCAGAGACCCCCTGATTGGTTGTGAGAGGCAGCAGGCATTGAGCAATTACAGAGTGCCATGAGATTTCTGGGGCCTGCTTGCACTGCTCATTGGCATCCATACATCCATCAGATCCTGCTGAGCTTCTCGCCCCTCCCAACACAGTTCAAGAGTTCAACCCTGTTAAAACTCCGAGATGTCTGCTCCCTCCTTCTGTCTCCACATTTTCCCTCCAAAACCCAACTGCAACAGCACTAATAATAATGACAACGATAACAATATTGTAGTTTTAGTTTCTTGTTATCGTTTTTGTTTTTGTTCTTTTTCTTGCTATTGTTTTCATTATCATTGGGTATTTTCAGATATTATGAGTCCACACTCAACCACAGTCAATACCCTGTGGTGGGGAATGGCCTCGTAACATCTGTTGGGGAACCGGAAGTTCCCCCCAGATGTTAGCCATAGTCAATCGCAGCGGGGAATCACATTCATCATGCGATCGGCAGGACCGGCGGACCCAGCGCTGATTACATGATGACCATGATTCCCCACCGTGATGAAGGGGCCCGATTCATCTGGATGGCAACCACGGCCCAGAATCCCCAGCGGGATTCCAGGTCATGGTCAATTCGGGCAGGTGCTGCGGCCGCATTGGCCGCGGTACCCGCCCGTCTCCCTAGAGGGCGGGCGGTGGGGTAGCATGGGGGGGTGGGACTGTGCAGCCACACATTGCACCGTGCAGCCCCATCCCCTTCCAGATTCCCCACTGGGATCAGCCGGCACGTCTGTTGGATGTGACGGACTGATTCCGGCAGGGAATCAGAAGGGTGATTCTGGGCCGGGGCAAATGCCACCCCATCTCGTCTGAAATCACCCATTATCAATATCATTATCATTATTGATACCGTTATCATTATCGTTACCCTAATCGGTATTCTCGGTTGTAGTTTTTGTTATCATTGTTGTTATTCTCAGATGTTATTTTCATTATTGTAATAACAAAAACAACGTGCACACCCCTAATGGGATTGCAGCTATTGTTGCATTCCCCCGTTTGTATTTCCATCTTCTCCCCACCTCATTCGCCTCTTCATCTCCCCTTCCTCTGAGTTCAATGGCCACATCCCCCACCACTGTATAGCCCTCTGCTTTCCTTTTGTTCTTCATTTTGTAACCCCAGACCTGCCTGATGAAGGACCCTGTGACATCCGAAAGTTTACGTTTCTCCACCAAGTGGAGTTTGTCCAGTAAAATATATCAATTTACTACTTTGTCACCATGTCCGGCCCCAGGCATGCACGACATGTGCGGTCTCACATGACCCCACGGGAGCTGGGTCCCCACTCCTGGAGTCTGGTCTGTTGCTCCACCTGCGCTCACCTGAATTCAAAATCAAGGCTGGCCCTGCCCCTGCTGTCAGAGCTGCTAGCCTTAGCAGAATGAGCTGAGCTCAGCTGTATCCCTGCAGTGGGGGAGGAGGTAGAGGGAGAAAATCTCTCCCCTCCCCCCACCTCACCACTTGCCAATGGCCCCCCATGCCCCAGTCCAGCGAGCCAGGATTCAGAATGGAAGGTTGATACCATGTAAACAAGGTTCTTCGAGATGGCTCTTAACATCCTCAACAAATGGGTTTGTGCTTGCACCCCCTTTTCTTACCAGCAGATACCAAGCTCATGAGTTTTGAAAAACCACGTGATGGTCAAGAGCCCCCACAGTATATAATGTACCTTCCCGACCAAACCCAACAGTTCCTTCCTGTTGGAAATACATTCCTTAGTTACATCTCCCCTAAGCACCTTATCCTGCTTGTTTGTTAGAAACAGCAGTAGTAGAGACAGTCAGATCAGGGAACCCCTCCCACATCTACTTAGTTCTACTTCTGCTAGGACCTGATTGGTTAGTCTCCTCTCCTCAGGATGTTTCTTTTCTCTTTGTGTCTGAGAGATATTCAGAGACCTTCTTCTACTTCTCTCCTGAACACACCTAGGCTTAGGACTTAGTATAGATGTAGGCCTTTCCTATACTACATGTATTTCTTAATAAAGCTACTTAAACTTAAGTATACTTCCTGCCTGCTTATTAATGATTAGCTACTCACACTTTGGGTTATGGGCCCAGGCAACCCAAAAGGCAGTGCAGAGTGAGTATGATTGAGTGCTAGCATTAATCAAAAAGGCAGAAAAGAAAAGAAAGATTTTAGTCTCTGTGACCATGGATTCTGTGCTGAAGATCTCAATTCCTGAGAAGCTCACTGGAGCTACAAACTTTGAGGCTTGGAGCTACAATGCAAAGATGGCACTTGGAGGACTAGGCCTAAAGAAAATGCTGGAGTCCATAAGGCCTGCAGAAGCAGGAGCAGCACAAGAACTCTGTGATGAGAAAAATGATAAAGCCATGGCAATCCTCTCAATGTCGTTGAGTCAGTGTTTGCACGTGCATATTTGTGACAAGTTAACTGCAAAGGATATGTTTGAGGCTTTACAGAGATTGTATCAAGGGAAATCAAATATATAAAAAATACAAAGGCTTAAAAGACTTTGCAATATGAGAATGGATGAGAGTGGAGATTTCGCAGCTCATGTTATTGGCCTGCTGAACTAATCAGGAGATTGGAGAATCGAAAGCTGAAATTACCAGATGAATTGACAGTGGCATTTCTGCTAGACTCTTTACCACTAACTTTTCAAACAGTCTGTCAGATAATAGAAATGCAGGATAACCTATCTTTGGATGTTGTTATTCAGAAACTTGATGAATTTAATATGGCTCAAATTAATGCACAGCCAGACATCCCCCCAGAGTTTGCTTGCAAGGCTGCTGAAAATAAGAAGCCTTTTGCAAAATTGCAATGATCTGCAAGAATAAAACGTTGCTTTTCATGTGGAAAAAACATGCATCTTGCATATCAATACACAAAGCAAGAAACTGCAGAAAAACCAGTTAAGCAAGTTCCCAGCTTCTCTGCAAAGAACAAAGGCAGTATGCCTAAGAAAAAGGGACACAATGAAGGGGTTTTTTAAAGCTTGATTGAGGAAAAAGCCTCTCAGCTTGAAAGCGTGGAAGGACAAGAAAATGAGACTGCATCACATGATTTCTTTATTGATTTTGGAGCAACTAAAATCTAATAAAGGAAAAAGACAGATTTATTGATCTAGATAGGACCTATAGAACTCCTATACGATTAGCTAATGGAGAGAAAGTTTATTGCCTAGGAAAAGGAAGGGCTGAACTTCTATGCAATCTGGAAGGTGGAAAGCAAATGAAAATTTCCATTGAAGAAGCTCTATGTGTCCCAGAATTGGATCATAATTTTATAAGTGTCAAGTATGCTGTACAGAGAGATTTTGCAGTGCATTTTGAAGGGAAAAGTTGCATAATTGAAGTGTTTTATGCGAGTAAGGCTGGAATCAAATGGCTTGTTTAAGGTGGATTGCTTGAAACAGCATGAGAGTGCAAATGCTGCAAGAGATTGCAGACATAAGAACTGTGAAAGCAAATGACACAGGAGGCTAGGCCATCATGACACAAATGTGTTGCATGCACTTCCAGACCTAGTTAAACATTTTAAAATGAACTCATGTGCAACTAAAGATGCGAGATGTGTTTGCTGTGTAAAAGAAAAGGGAGTTAGGCCCTCCCTTCCTCAGAGCAAGGAAGAAGCCACACAGCACCCCCTACAGCTCATTCATAGTGATATCTGTGGTCCTGTGAAGACAAAACAATTGCAGGAAACCAGTATGCATTGACTTTCATAGATTATTTTTCTAAATTCACGTTCACTTACTTAATTAAAGAGAAAAGTCAGGTGCTGGAGAAATTTAAGGAATATGTTGCAAGAGCCAGCAATAAATTTGGAAGATCACCTCAGACCCTAAGGTCAGATAATGGAGGTGAATATGTTTCAAAACAGATGAAAGATTTTTTGAAGCAAAAAGGAATTGAACACCAGACAACCATCCCGCATACACCAGAACAAAATGGAGTAGCAGAAAGAAAAAATCGCTCTCTCATAGAGATGGCGAGATGTATGCTTTTGGATGCGAATCTGCCAAACAAATACTGGGGGGAAGCAGTAATGACTGCCACATACCTGCAGAACAGGCTCCCAACCAAAGGTGCAAAAGCAACACCTTATGAACTATGGCATGGGAACAAGCCCAGTGTGGGGCACATTAGAGTGTTTGGCTCTAAAGCCTATGCTTATATCCCAAAGGCCAAAAGGACCAAACTTAACACCAGATGTGAAGAAGGGATACTTGTTGGCTATGCACAAGGATGCAAGGGATACAGAGTAATGGACACTGACACTGGAAATGTGAAGATAAGCAGTGTGGTCTATTTTGATGAAAATGAAAAGGGAAGCACTGATCAAATGCCAGACCTAATGAGGCCAAGTTCATCAAGACAGAAAAAGACTGCAGAACTGCAGATAAAAGAGGAAGCTGAAGTTTCATTTGATTTGACCATGTTCAATCAACCTGAACCAGAAGGGGGCACTGACACCAACACTGATGCTGATGCTGAAACTGAAGCAGAACCAGAACTGGAACCAGAAGATAACACTGATGCTGATACTGAAACTGAAGCCGAAGCAGAACCAGAACCAGAAGTGAGACGTTCTGAAAGACACAACAAAGGAGTGCCAGCAGCGAGATTCTCCTACGCGGCAAAAGTGGAGGAACCACAGGAGCCCTCAACATGGCAAGACATTCAAAAAATGCAAACCAGTGAGGCGCGCAAATGGAGAGATGCTGCCAAGGAAGAAATTGAGTCTCTTAATGAAAATAAAACATGGACACTCACAAAGCTACCTGAAAACAAAAAGGCCATTGGATGCAAATGGGTCTTCAAGACCAAGCATAATGCAGAAGGGGAAATCACGCGCCACAAAGCGAGATTAGTGGCCAAGGGATATTCCCAAAAATACGGCGAAGACTACGACGAAACCTTTGCTCCAGTAGTAAGGCACACCACAATAAGAACACTCCTCAGCATAGCAGCTGCAAGAAAAATGGAAGTGCAGCACTTAGACGTGAAGACTGCATTCCTACATGGTGATATCAAAGAGGATATCTACATGCAGCAGCCGCCGGGATTTAAAGAACCTGGGAAGGAGGAACTTGTGTGCAAACTTCAAAAGAGTATCTATGGTTTAAAGCAAGCAGCGAAAGCCTGGAACGAAAAATTGAATCAATTGCTCCTTAAGGAGGGGTTCATACAGGGAGAAGCTGACCCCTGCCTATACTCAAGGTTCAGAAATAAAAGGAGGACATACATTCTAACTTATGTGGATGATCTGATTGTATGCCATGAAAACAAACGAGATTGTGATGAAATCGTCAGGAATCTGAACAAAGAAATAGAGGTGAAAGACTTGGGAGGTATCACTTACTATCTTGGAATACAAATAGAACGAGAAAAAGATGGAAGTTTCCTTCTCAATCAAAAACAAAAGATAAAGGACATTTTAGAATGCCTAGGCATGACAGAGGCTAATGAAGTGGGGACACCTATGGAAACAAATTTCCTAAGCCAGGAAGGCAACGACGAGCCCCTACCACAGGACAACCAGTACAGAACTGCAATTGGCAAAATGTTGTATGTAGCCACCGTCACAAGACCAGACATCGCTGCTGCTGTCAGAATACTATGCAGAAAAGTAAGTGCACCAACCCAAAGGGACTGGATGGTGGTCAAGAGAATGGCACGGTACCTGAAGGGCACAATGTATTTAAACTTAAAATTACCAGCAAGCAAGAACCCCAGATTGATGGGATATATGGATGCAGACTGGGCCGGAGACAAGATTGACCACAAATCTGTGAGTGGAAATGTATTTCTGTATGGAGGTGGAGAAATCAGTTGGACTAGCCAGAAGCAGTCATTAATTGCCCTTTCATCCACAGAAGCAGAATTTATTTCAGTCACTCAAGCATGTCAAGAGGTAGTATGGCTACACAGACTACTGAAGGACTTTGGAATAGACAAACCAAAGCCAACTGAGATGTATGAGGACAATCAAAGCTGCATTCAGCTTACAAAAATGGAAAGGACAAAGCCAAAGTCGAAGTACATCGACACCAAGCATCACTATGTGCGAGAAGCGCAAGAAAAAGGACTTATCGAAGTGATTTATTGTCCTACAGAGGAAATGATAGTGGATGTGCTAGCCAAACCATGACCCAGAGACAATCTCCAGAGGCTACGAGAAGCATTGGGAATTGTCAGCAGTGCACATAAGTGTTTCGGTGCATGGGACGATGAGAAGGGGTGTTATAAATACATTCCTTAGTTACATCTCCCCTAAGCACCTTATCCTGCTTGTTTTTTAGAAACAGCAGAAGTAGAGACAGTCAGATCAGGGAACCCTTCCCCCATCCACATAGTTCAATTCCTGCTAGGACCTAACCAAGTCTCCTCTCCTCAGGATGTTTCTTATTTCTTTGTGTCTGAGAGATTTCAGAGAGCTTCTTCTACTTCCCTCCTGAACACATCTAGTCTTAGGACTTAGTATAGATGTAGGCCTCTCCTATCCTACATGTATTTCTTAATAAAGCTACTTAAACCTAAGTATGCTTCCTACCTGCTTATTAATGATTAGCTAATCACACTACTCTGTAAACTCTGCATTAGGCTAATCAATGCAATGATCTCACAGTCCTTGCATTCCAACATTTCCAACCCTAAGCAAGAGGGAAGAAAATTCCTTGTGAGGTTAAATGGGTGGGTATTTGGGTGAATGTGTAGAGCTATCTCGAAGAACCATGTTTACAAGGTAGCAACCTTCTGTTCTTCTTTGAGTGACTCCTCCCATTCTCACAAATGGGAGAGTACCAAGCCTAGATCAAGGTGGTGTGGGAATTTTCTTATAGAATAAAAACAACATACCTCTGCAAGCATAAAGTGTGTAAGTTTATTCTGTTAACTTAGTTTAAAAGTTCCTCTTTTTTTTCAAATGACAAAAGTGTTGTAAATAAAATAGATTATTAAGTCTTAATTACAGAATTCAATATAGATACTCCCAGAGAGGTGTCAGATTCAGAACTGAGATGTAAAGAATAATGCTTAGTGAATGTATGCGGGGAACTCCAGGTTGCAGCCCTGCAGATCTCGAAAGGAGAGATGTTGCAAAATGCTGCTTTAGAAGCACCCAGACCTCTGAGCGAATGAGCCATTAAATAAGGCGGGGGTGGACTTCCTACCTGCTCATAGGCAAAGAAGATCAAATTCACTAACCATTTTGAGATAGTTTGGGATGAAACATTTTGCCCTAATTTGGGAAGGGAAGGGGAGAGGAACAAATTGTCAGTCCATCTGCAGTGCTGGGTCTTGTCTAAATAGAGCAGGACTGCTCTCTTAACATCCAAAGTATGAAATCTGACTAAGATTTCTGACTCAGGAGGTGGAGGGAGGAATATGGGAGGACAATTTTTTGTGCCATATGAAATCTGGGCACCGTTTTAGGGATAAACAACAGCTGGAGAGAGATCTCTATCCTGTCTGGGAAGACTGAGAAGTAAGGCTCCTTGATAGATATAGCGGCGAGTTCACTCACCCGCCTAGGGGACGTGATGGCAACCAAAAAGGCAGTCTTCAGAGACCAGTGGAACAGGTCAGATTGTTCTGCAGGTTCGAAAGGGTGTTTTGTCAGTTGATCTAGAACAAGGTTCAGATCCCACTGAGAAACCGGGTGTTTGTGAGGGGGAAACAAATTAATTAGTCCCATAAAAAACGTTTTTACCAGAAGGTGACCAAAAAGGGATTGGGAATTTGGGAGGGCAACATGCTGGGCTATTGCTGAGAGATGCACTCTTATAGAAGAGTGCACAAGGCCCTTCTCAGCCAGCTCCAACAAGTATTGAAGGACTAGTGGCACAGTTACCTGATCTACTGAGATGGATCTCGCAGATAACCAATAGGAGAATCTCCTCCTTTTGGAATCATATGATCTTTTACTAGATTGTTTCAAATCACTATCCAGCACCAGATTTAATTTAAGAACAATTTGGGATGGACAATAAGAACCCACCTGAAGCAGGGTCAATGGTATGCAGTTATTGATCTAAAAGATGCTTATCTTTTAGATTGCATACCTCCTGTAGAAGATTCTTCCATTTCACCCATGACTCTATGCATTTTCAGTTTTGTTCATTACCATTTGCACTCTCCCCTAGGGTCTTTACTAAGGTTATGGCCCCAGTCATAGCTTTCCTTCATAAGCAGGGCATTGCCATTTCCCCCTACCTAAATGACTGGTTACTGGTTGCTAATACCCCAGACACCTTAAAAGCCAACACCTTCACTTCACTCTAAATTTATGCGTAAAGCTGGGACTAACTATAAACGTACAGAAGTCCTGCCTGTCTCCTAAATGTCTTGTTGAAAAAGACATTTCTTCTGTTACTATATACAAACACTTTTGCTTGATTATTTTCATTTGTTTTGACTATTACTGCCAAATTCTTGCAAAGAAATCAATAATTCCCTGTCCTCCCATCTCCTCCTGTTCCTTCCCTGTATTTGCAGGAGGGGAAACTGGGAGAGGGGGCACTTTGGCATGTTGGGGGTGGTTTAAGCAAGGGGGTGGATGGATCTGTGAGACAAGTGGCAAGGGGGTACTATGTGTGGGAAGTTAGGGGGTAAAAAGTCTTGGGACTAAAAAGGGCCCAAGGCATGTGTGTAGACATGATGGACATTTATGCAAAATATACAACTCTGTATTTGCATAAATGGGCAGGGCCTAATTATGCAAATTAGGCCCCACACCAAGACTTCGCACATAGCCCCAAAAACCCTAAGACCGACCCTGTTTGTCACAATTTCCTGTGTAGATGGGACTCTACATAAGATCCTATAGCCTGTACCTGAGGGTGTAGATAATTGTAGGTGTGCTTACCCAAGCTAATCACATGATTCCATCTGCTTGCTCATTGGTTGGTCACTATATCCTAAATGAATCTAGTGAGGTTAGACAGCCAACTGCCACCGTGGTTAGGCATTTTATACCTCAGGCATTTACACATTTTTCCAAAATCCCAGTGTAACAGTTTCACGATGACATCCAATATGTTTTGTCAGGATCAGGGCCCAGAAACACACAGTCACACAGGGAATTAAGTTTTTCACAGTTTATTTGCATACAGTTCTTCTCCTTAAGCCTCTCTATGCCGGGTATGAAACCGCTCTGACCCCATGGCTATCTAGAGCCAAGCCTTGTCAGGTAGAAGTCCACTGACAGGCTTTTAGTAAACAGTCTTTGCCCAATTCTCCAGGTTGGTTCTTCAAGCCTCCTTCCAGTCAAGAGCAATTCTGAACAGTCTTTGATTTGCAGACACTTGCTCTGTCCTAAGGATCCAAGCTACAGGCAGTTCCTGAAGAATTCCTTCTCATGTCAGCAACAGACAGTCACAGCAGAGCTCCTTCCTCTTGTGAATCAAAGAGCAGACTGACTCTCTCTTCTCTCCATCTCAGCTTTATGGCTGGGCTGAACTAGCCAATTCCTTTTCCTGTCTCAGAGCAACTTCCTCCTAGCTGAGGAACCAGGTGCTCAGCTGAGTCCAATTAGCATTTAGTCAGCTAGTGAGCAGCTTGCTGGCAACTCTCTACTTCAGCTGAGCGAGTCTCTGCCACTGCTTTCAGCTAGGGCTGTTCAGAGGCTTTCTCCCATCTGGCTTCTATCAAGCCTTTCAAAGGCACCTTTAGCCTTTCTCAGGCTTGTAGCTGGCTCTGTCACCACCCTGCTACCTCTCGAAAGGTGAGTAACAGCTCCAATAGGCTTCAATCTGTTACACCCTGGTTGGTTTTCAGGTACCACCTTCGGAATACCTGAAGGAGACTGGATATTTCAGAGAGGGCCAAAAGCCTGCCCTTAGAAAGCCAGGTCTTTGGGGGGTACCTGAGGCAGAGTATACAGGAACTAAGGAACTGGAGAGTACGAGTCACTTCTTCAAATTCAGGAATCAGCTTTGTGTCTTCCCTGCCAGAGGCTCAGGTTGGTACCGATCTGTAAAACAGTAAATTGATAACGTGGTAATGGTAATACCTGGTATTTTGGGGTAATCAGCCTGATCAGGATCTGGGTAGCCTGCCGGTCACTTGACATAGTACTGCCAAAATGATGTGTGTTACCTGCAAGTAATGTTTCAGCTCTAAAGTTATCTGAATGGTGTCCTTACATCTCAAAAGTAACTTTCTCCACTTACCTTGAGAGGGGGCAGGATGTGCCATTTTCAAAGATGGTGCTGATTTGGAATTCCAGCCAGTGTCCAGAACTGCTGGCTCCACCCTGCCCAATCAATGCAATTCCCTCCAAAATCCCAGGCAAATGTAGCAATTTACAAGCAGAGGTCTTAAAGTTATCCACACACATGACCTGACCCTGGAACTACCCAGTATATCTTATAGGGGTGTGCATCCATAAGGTTTACTACTAGTTACAAAAACAAATAGAACCCCATTTGTGTTTGTTACTAATGTTACCAAAATGGATTAATCTGTTTCCATTTAAAAATTAAAAATAAAATTAAAAAACCCATGCACATACACAAAATGGACGCCGTTCTGCGCATCCGCATTCTTGTTCAAAATGGCGCCAACGTGGTCATCACAATTTTGGGAAGGGGTAGGGTGCACATGCATAGAATGGTCCAGTGGCCATTTTGTGCAGGTGCTGTGATTTTATTTTTTTGGAAAAAATAAAATAAAATAAAAACCATCGCACAGGCACGTACGGCCAATGGAGCATTCAGCTGTCCCCTACGCAGCAGATTAGCAGGATCACGGACACCTGTCTGTAACTATTGATTGTACAGTACCAGTTACATTGCTGGTATAGTAATAATAATAATTAATAATAAACTAATAATTAAAAAAAATTATGATACTTTTCAAAATTACCATATTTCATTGTGTGTAAATATTCATAACAAACCATTAATTTAATTTGGTTTTGAATTAAAAATAAACATCCACACATATATTCCACAGCAAAACCCGTAATTTTACAAAAGTTTACCTTTTAAAAAAAATGGAAAAAGGTTGTCAGCAACCCAAGTGTATTAAAATCATGAAAGGTTTATAGTTTTGAAAACCAATTTTGTTAAAATAAGTGATTAGTTTTAGGGCAAAAAATGTTTTATGGAAGTTTAAGTTTGTAGATTTGGGGGAAAGCTAATGTTCCAGTTTTCTTGAAAAGCAAAACATAGCAAGGAAGAAAATGACTATTTCTTGTATGATGATTGAAAAAATTAAAATGACAATATGGAAAGGATGTTCAGGATGTTAGGAATCATTCAGAAAGGGATAGAAAATAAAACTGAAAATATCATAATGCCTCTATATAGATCTATGGTACGAGTGCACCTGGAGTACTGTGTGCAGTCCCGGTCACCTCATCCCATCTCAAAAAAGACATAGTAGATCTAGAAAAAGTACAGAGAAGGGCAACAAAAATGACCAAGGATATGAAACGGCTTCTATATGAGGAGAGCCTTGATAGATTACAGCTCTTCAGCATGGAGAAGAGATTGACTGAGAAGGGATATGATAGAAGTTCATAAAATCATGAGTGGTGTGGAACACATAAAGAGGGATTGGTTATTTACCCTCCCTAAGAGTACTAGAACAAGGGGACACTCCATGAAATTAACTGGTAGCAGAGTTGAAATGAATAAGAGAAAATATTTTTCACTCACTGCACAATTAACTTGTGGAACTTATTGCCAGAGGAAGTGGTCTCTGCCGGCAGTGTAGCTAGTTTTTTTAAGTGATTGGATAAGTTTTTGAAGGATAGGTCCATTAATGACTATAGCCAAGAAGGTTTTGGGAATGTAACCTAACCTCTTACTGTTGGGGGCTTGAACAACAGGGAATGGATTGCCAATTGTGACCTGATGGGTACTTCTCCCAAGAGAAAGAAATTGCTCACTGTCAGAGACAGGATGCTGGGCTTGATGGACCATTGGTCTGAACCAATATGGCACTTGTTATGTTCTTAGGTTAAAGGATGTATGTAAATTAAACAAATCTGTCCAGTCCTCCCCACCACACCACCCATTTACTTGCCTGAATTCTTGCAAAGATTAGGCTGACCAGTTTCCGCAAAGCCTCTTTTACTTCCTTGTTTCTCAGACTGTAGATGAGAGGATTGACCATGGGAGTCAGAACTGTGTAGGAGAGAGAGAAGACTTTGTGGAGGTCCCTCAGCATGTCAGTGTTTGGTAAAATGTAGACGATCATTATTGTGCCATAGAAAATGGTCACCACGGTGAGATGAGAGGAGCAGGTGGAGAATGCCTTTTGCCTCCCGGTAGTGGATGGGATTCTCAAGATGGCAATGATGATACACATGTAGGATGTCAGGGTCAATAGAAATGGGGGAACAGTGAATATGGAGCTCAATATAAAAATGGCAGTGCTCAAAATATTGGTGTCATTGCAAGCAAGTTCAGCTATGGCTAAAGGTTCACAAAAGAAATGGCTGATTTTATTGGGACCACAAAAATCTAAACTCAACATCAAAGTTATTAATGTAGCACTAGCCAGAAAGCTAATTATCCATGAGCCAGCTGCCATCTGCAGACACAACCTACCATGCATGAGGACAGAATAATGCAGAGGTTTACATATAGCTAAATACCGGTCATAGGACATCACAGAAAGGAGATAGCACTCAACAGCTGGAAGAGATGCAGAAAAATAATATTGCATGAAACAACCATTGAATGAAATAGCCTTGTCCCCTGTCAGGAAACTGGTGAGCATCCTGGGTAGGATGGTTGAGCTGTAGCAGGTTTCTAGGGAGGACAGATTTCCCAGGAAGAAGTACATGGGGGTATGAAGATGCTGATTAACCACCACTAGAGCAATGATGAGGAGATTCCCAGTCATGGTCACAATGTAGATCACTAGGAACAACAGGAAGAGAGGAATTTGAAAAGCAGGGAGATTTCCAAATCCAAGGAGAATGAATTCAGTTACAGGTGTTTGGTTTCCTTTCTCTGATTTTGCCATGGGCTGCATCCGTGGGAAATTCAGCACGCTCTGAAATAAACCATAAAGATCATGGGTGTTTTTAGACATAACAAAGATCGGGTGTCAAACCCCCAAAGCACGTGTTTGGCTGTTATGTGTAAGCACCATAACAATCCCAACACCAATTTGGCCACCCATTGAACACACGATGTGAACACCATTGCATCAGAAGGACAATTTGCATATTCCAGCAGAACACATGGCCAACATTATGTCTAATGATCTTGCATGTCATAGTAGCAGGTACAACATGGGGAACGAGGTGGCAGTGCTTGAGTGCTGTGATCGGGTGGCGAGCAAAATGACAATTTGCCCCAAGATGGGCTGTGTGTCTAAGCAGCGCCACATGGTGAACAGAGGGCCAAACCAGTGTTCGCATCGAGGTCAAAACACACATTGACACCCATTGACGTTATGTCTAAAGACACCCCATATGTCTGGGGTGCAAGACTGGAGCACAAAGCTGTGAGGGAAAAAGGGAAGGGAGAAAGAGGAGGTTTCCCATATAACAAATCTCCATTCAAACAAAACTGTTTTCATGGTACAGACACTTCCACCTCTGCACTCTGTGGGTGCTTTTATACGGATCACACACATTCGTCTGCTCCACCGCACATCTGGGCGGGCCGTCTGTTTAAAGGCAGGCCACCAGATGGGCGGGCAGAGCAGGCACCATCTGCTCTTCTACGGCCCTACTAGCAGTGCTCCAGGACATCCCAGAGCACTGCCAGCGGTGAGAACTGGACAAACCTGGGCAGTGGCTGAGTCTGGGTAGTGGTCTGTCCACACAGCGGATGGCTGCAGCAGCTCCACTCCCAGCAGGGGTTTCCTTGTAAAGGACAATTGCAAAAGCTCATCCTTTATCAGAATATATGACCTCAAGAATAGACAACTATTGTGGGAGCAGGAATTGTACAATAACTCTGTCAATAATAGCCCTATAGGATATTTTCATTTCTTCACTGACGATACGTGTCAGGTTGGTTTTTGATTTTGCTAATGAAGAAGAAGCTAAAAAATTCCACAAGACAACAGACTGACTTGGAGAACGGCAAAGAAAATCTAAAAGAAGGCGAGACCCATCAAAAGGTCCAAATCTACTAATGGCAACAGTTGACATAAAAAACAGAAATCACAACTAATAGAGTTTATAATTTGCAGGTCAACAACATTTCATATACCAAAGAGAAGAAAAAAGGAAAAGCTAAAAAGAAAATATTGGCAAAGGCAGATATTGGAACACCAAGCAACTTCCAACACATCAGACATGTTGGCTGGGATCCAAACACGGGTTTTGATGTTAACAACTTGGACCCAGAGTTGAAAAATCTGTTTGATATGTGTGGAATTTCAGAGGCTCAGCTGAAAGACCAAGAAACATCAAAGGCCATATATGATTTCATTGGGGGAAAAACAGGAGTGGAAGCTGTTAAAAATGAGTTGGATAGGAAAGCACCACCACCATCCAGAGTCCCAACACCACCACATAGCTCAGACCTTCCTCCTCTTTCTGCTAGGGGAAGAAGGTCTCTGCCTCCATCTCCTTCAAGTGATCCCACAGCAGCACATCCACCCCCACCGCCTTTGAGACCAGGTGCTGCAATGCCACCGCCCGCTGCCTCCAAACAGTATTTATCCTCCTCCACCTCAAATTCATTCTTCCTCTGCACCATCTGGTGCACCAACACCCCCTCCACTACCACCAAGTGGATCATCTGTGCCCTCTCTTCCACCCCCAACTCCTCCTGCTCCCCTGCCCCCACCTGACCCACCTACAGAGGTTCATCACCAACTTCCAGCTCCCACAGGAAACAAAGCAGCTCTCTTTGATCAAATCCGGGAAGATTCCCAGTTAAAGAAAGTAGATCAGAACAGTCAGTCACTGTCCTGCTCAGGAAGAGATGAACTGTGCTAGACCAGAAACAACAGGGAATACAACTGAAGTCTGTACCTGATGACCAGGATACCGTGCCACCCACACCTGCCCCAACCTCAGGAATTGTGTGGGCACATTAAGGGAAGTTATGCAAAAAAGGAACAAAACCATTCATTCTTCAGATGGTGAATGAATACTAAACACTACCTTCTATCCATGGTTTCTGTAAAGTCATAATGTAAATGTTCTAACAATTTGCGGTATATTTTTGTTGCCTTTTGCTTCTTATAAAATTAATATGTGCAATACCTCCTTTAATCTATAAAGTTTTGGCATAATCCTCTACAAAGCTACTCCCTATTAATGTGTGAAAGTTTACATCGGGATGTTCGGCGGACATGTGAATAAACATGTAAATCTTTTTCATTCCATTAATAAAGAAGTTTCAATGCAGTACATGAAACAGATAAAAAGTATAATGTAATGTAGTTATAACACAAGAAGGAAAACGCTATTTTCATGTCCTATTTTTCTGTATCTAAATTTTCTTATTAAAAGTGAAAACCTAGTATAACACTACTTTGGTTTTGTTAGGCAATGCAGCTCTTATTTTATTTAAGCCCTTCATTTTGAATGCAATTCTACAAGAATGTAAAGACTGATACAATATTGCACTGTTTTCAGTACTTCAAAACATGGATGCAGTTGATCACATCTTAGCAGTAAGCTTTCTGTGAAACAATCACTAAAAAAACACACAGCTAGTCGTGGAAATTAACTTTTAAATTGTGTAGCAATAATGTCCACTGTTGGACAACAATTGATATACAATTGCTTAAATAGGGACATTTCTGTGTCTAAACAAGATAGTGGTGAACTACAAGAAAGTGAAAACATCTTTGCCGTGAACCTGTTTAGTATTTTTTTCCCCCCACCTATCTTCTTCCAGAACAAAAAGTGGTCTTTAAATAACTGGCAGTTGCTACAGTCATTTTATTTATTTAATCTGTTCATGGTGGGGCTTTTGTTTTTTTGGACTGAAGGGCTGTGCTTGATGCTTTGTTTTGATGTTGTGTTTAAATTAATTTTAAAACGTGCAGGGCATTGGCTTTCTAATAAAGTAAACTTAGGCGGTGCTGTTTCAGAGCACAAAAACCTAAGATCCGCCATTCTGGATAAGACTAATGGTCCATTTAGTCCAGTATCTGTCCTGTAGGGTCGACTTTAAGCAAGGCCAGTAGGTCAAATGGCCTGGGCCCTCATGGAAGATCAGTCTTGGTAGCCTCAGGTTCAGCACTCCTGAGGCCTCAGACAGACCATTTCTGTGGGGCCCTGTTCCCATTCGTGACTTTCAGCCTCCAGGGTGGCTGCTTCTTGTGGGCACCTGCCCTTTGTACATCACTGATCTCTGAATCCCCGTGCCAGTGTGGTGTGTATATGTTTGTGTGCACTAGGGCTGAGGAGACAAGAATAAGCCCCCCCCCCCTCACTCAGTGTTCGAGTTGGTGTGCAGGGGGGTGGGTCATCTGTGTGTATGGCTGGCAGTGGGTGGGGGGATGGGTGTCCACTCAGTGTTCACCCGTGTGAACACGGAGCAGGATGAGTGGCATGTGTGCATGCTCCCGGGCAACACCCGCCTCCACCCATCGCACACCCACCTCCAGCCATGAAGCCCTCCGGAAAACTAGAGTAGGCTCCATGGGTGGAGGTGGCTGTGTATCCGTGTGAACGGACACATACCCACCTCCACCCACCGTGGCTGAACACCCATCCCTCCACCCACCTCCGTCTGTGTAAAAAGGGCTGAAGTGTTTCCACTCTGCAGGGAAATGCCAACCTTTGGGGAGTTTTCCATTCACTTCAATGAGTAGATGATGTGTCCTCAGAGTAGCACTAATGTTGCTTATTTTTCATATAGCAACCATTCACCTACATGAAGAAAAAATGAACTGTTCGGCAGGAAGAAAGTGAACTATAATTCCTATTAAAGTAAATGGGATTTTGTCTTTGACTTCAATGACTTCAAGATTGCAGACGAAGATTTCAAGACCAGTTAAGAAACATAACTCACTGCCTTTATCCCATCACGGTCATTTGGCTTCCCTGCTCTGGTCTTTCCCATTTCAAAATCTAAGGAAGCGTATTAACCAGAAAGAGGAAAAGAAGCTGTTTTACCTTTAAAGGGAATGTCAGATGCTTGAGTCTCCCGTGATGTTCAGGGTTCAGGACACATGTTCTGCAGAAAATCGTCTCTCTTAATAGCACAGCTAACCAACATTGTTATTTTATTTTATTTTAAAAGAACCTCTAGACTATAATTTCCCCCAGTTTACTTAAAAACAAAAAACAAAAACATTCTCTTAATGATGAAAGTTTTCAATATTTTCTGACTGTTTTGACATCAAATGCCTTGTTTTCAGAAATAGAAATACAAAAAAAATCTTATTTTAGTATTGGGTACAATTCACGTTTAGAAAATTAAGCATTAATCCTGCCCCCAGGAAAAAAAAAAAAGATAAAATTTTCCATTATTTTTAGAAAAGAAAACACACAACTTTTTCCTCAAATGGGAAAATGTATTAAATTTTGTCAGCTTTCTGAATTTTCTGCAAGCTCTATGCAGTAAATTCCAAATCTGTGTCTGTATTTCTGCAGGCTAAGTCAGTTCTCCTTCCTTTCCCATAATTTGCTTCCCACATAGCAAGCGGAAACAGCCTTCTCTAACCTGCTGCTACTTTGTCACATAAAAAATTAGAAGGAACCACTGCATCATCCAGTCTCTCCTCCTGTCCAGCTGTCATCAAACAAATCCCCTCCATCCCCTCCAGTTAGTGCTATTATAATGAGAAGACATAGAAATAAGCCAACGCATTAACAAACCTGAAAGTGATTGTCTCCACTGACTCTTGATCCATCTTTTATAGAACAAGGTCATTGTTCCCATAAGTGTCAACTAATAGGCTGCCTAACTGATGAGGGAGAATCTACTTTTCAGACATCATTTTTTATGATATCTGCTTCTGATCTCAAAGGGAAAACAAGGGAGACAGAAGAGCAAAGGAAATTTACTGGAGAGAGAAATCTATCCTCAAAGGAGAAACAATTGAAAGGGTTGCACATCTAAACCTCACAGGGAAATTAATTGGCAAAAAAAAATCTCAATTCAATTGAGAGTTTTCATCTGAGCGTGAAACTTTCCAGTGTGTTTGATGGTAACACACACAGGCCAAGATCAAAGTCAATGTGAGTTTTCACATTTAACTTGAATGAGTTCAAAGTGAGGCCGTTTCACCTTCTTGTAGGTGAAGTTAATTCAATAAACAGTCAGCTGTGAAAATAGAGAAATCATGTGGCATCCAACAAGGCAACAATTTGATGCAAAACATTGCTGGATGGGATGTAGACTTGTTGGATGATGTTGATATGAATTTCTTTTGTGATGAGGTTATTACTTATTTTATTTATTTATTTTTCAATTTAATACCCCGCCCCTCCTGCCACCAGGCAACCCGGAATGGCTTACAATATAAAAACACAAATAAAATCCAATATAAAACATTTTTAACACTGCTAAAAGACTTCAGGGATACTACACAAATATCAATCCAAGTGAGGGAAGACTGAGAACTAATGAATAAATTTGATTTATTGGTTTGTTTGTTTGTTAGAATTTTACCCCACCCTTGTGCAAAGGCTCAGGGTGGCTAACAACATCATAAAAATAAATATATAAAATACAAAAGATAAAACACATAAAACTACATAAAATACCTATTCCTCCCTTCCCCCACAGATAGGATCTAGGTGGGAAACTGCCTTCTTCCATTTTGAGATAATTTTCCAAATCATGCCAGTTGGGAAACAATGTTTCAGCTTGTCATATGGAGTGAGATAGGATCTCCCATCTTGCAAAACCTGAAGAAAATACCCGAGAGCTCTTTCCTCTGAGTTTCAGCATCTCCAGGTGTTAATGAAGATTTATTGGGAGTTTTTATGCCATGTTCACTAGTGTGAGTTCAACATAACGTGAGACCTGAAGAGGAGACGTCTAACCCAATCAAACTGTGTATTTCAGGGGAGCTGCTTCTAGGACGCCAAGCATCACCAAAGCAAATGTTGATGAAATTCTCCTGCAAATGGCCTGGCAATTTGGAACTGTGAATGGTCAAACAGAATACTAAATTTAGGATTGCTTTCTATAATATCTTCTGAAGTTACAGAGAGAGCAAGCAATTGTTTCTCCTCCTAAACGTTGTTATTGTTGTTGTGTGTTTTTTGTGGGTTTTTTTTTTTTTTAAAGATGGCCTTCGGGTTGCCCCCCCATTACAAGACAGAAATCAAAGGAGGATGAGTAACCTACAGGCTGGACAAGCTAAATGCATGAGAGAGAGAGAGAGAGAGCAGAGCCTAGAAGTGGGGTTCTCAGTGGAGCCTAAGGGAGTTAGACACTGAGTCTAAGACCCTTTTTACACAAGATGCACCCATGCAGGAACTCCCAGAAATCAGTGGAGCTTTCTGGAAGGAAATGAATATTAGCACCATATTTCATAGGAGGGGAGTATGGGAGGGGACAGTTGAATGATGATAACCCAGATGGCCAGTTTTTGTCAGATGGTCAGATTTTGAATTGTCTGGCAGGGCAAAATAAAAGTCTGCAGCCATTTTTTCCATTATCTTTGGTGAATTTGGCTGCGTGCTACCGTGCTGCTGGATCTGTAAGTAATCGACGGGG
>QEPC01002738.1:95028-121838 GCA_003113815.1 Sphenodon punctatus
GGGCTTGGGGGACAGGCAGGATGGTGACTCCATCAATAGTTATTGACAGTGAGGAAGGAGAGGAAGGATGAGGGGGGAAGATAAGGAGTTCAGTTTTAGCCATGTTGAGTTTGAGTTGACGTTGAGACATCCAGGTAGAGATATATCTTGCCCTATCCCCAAAGGCTCAAAGAGGATCACAACAGATTAAATAAAATATATAAATAAATGAGCTGACCATTGTCCGGAAACTCTGGGGGCACGGGTTTGTCAGACCATGTTTGTCACGGAATCCTATGCACATGGGCTGACAGAACTCCCCATCCCCACCCAGATCCTTAGAGCTTCTAGGGGTGTGCAATTTTGTATTGTTTAATTAATTCTGAAGACAAATTATTATTTATTATTATTATTATTATTACAAGCATTTGTATAGTGCCAGCAGTGTACCTGGTGGTTTACATAGCAATGAGATAGACACAGTCCCTGCCTACGGCTTATAATCTAATAGACTAAAAGGGGAGAGACAAGGATAGGGGACATTCAAGTGGATGTCCCCTTCAAGTGGATGCAAAGTGGTCTTCAAGTGGATGTGGAGTCTCAGGTGCATGTTGCTTGGTTGCAGTTAGGCGGACAGTGAATGTTGAGAGGGGAGTACTAGCGGGCGTCGGTGAAGGCGGCGAAGATGAGGTGGGTTTTAAGGAGGGATTTGAAGGAACAGAGGGAGAGGGCAAGGTGGATGTGGGCAGGGAAGAATGAAGCCCCATTCATTTTCATAACAAAGGTAATGAAAACAAATGAATACGAAAAATACTTTCATTTGATTTTATTCATTTTGTTTTTATTTTTTTTATTTTATTTTAACAACAACAAACAAACAAACAAATCACTGGGCATGCACAAAATGATCATGGGGCCATTCTGCACACATACAACCTTTCCCATAATGGTGCCAGCGGTGTCAGCACCATTTTGGAAACAGTAGAGTCCTTTACGACAAACCCCTGCTCCCCACCCCAAATATAGGGGGGGGTGTAAATCAAAATTAAAATAAGTAAATAAATAAATAAATAAATAAATAAGTGATGTGCCTTCTGCACACCCCTAACAGCTTCCCCATCCAACATGCCCAACCTGCAGATGCTGACAGAATTAAACAGTTCCATTGGGATATGATTTGCTTTATGTAGGGTGTAAACATTGTGATTTGTCATTGTCTTGGGCTGTAAATTATTCAGGAAGGGTTTTGCACAGGGGTGGTCCCCAATCTCCATCATGGCCAGGCCACAAGAATTCTTGTCACCTCTGCCCCCTGTAGCAGCACGCTCTGATACTGCATGCACCACTGTTGTCAATGGAACAAAAAAACACAGCGGAACCAATCTAAGTGGCATGCTTGTGCACACCAAGTACACACTGTGAGCACACCAAGTGCAGGATATTTGTACACTAGGGATGGGAATTTCAGATTTGGTTAGAGCCAAATAAACCCAAAGATGCCCGATTTGATTCTCCAAAAATTCTGGTCCTTGACTGATTTGGGGTAAATAAAAACAAAAACAAAACAAAAAACCAAAACTGAATGGAGAACAGAAATTCTTGGAAAACTGAATCTGATAAAAGCAAATCAAAAATTAGTCCCAGAGTCCCATCACTATTGTGCACCAAGCACATGTTACGTGTGGAGTCATCACATCCTGCACTTGTGCACACATGATGAGTGCTAAGTGCACATGTTCAACCTGCACGTGGTGCGTGCACACAACTTCCACTTGATGTGTGTGCATACCTTGGATTGAGCCCAGGGTGACTAAGGGAGAGGAGAGAATATCGGGCATCAAGGGGAATGGCTAGAAGGGATTCACACTATCCTTAATTTCCTGTTCTCCCGTTCTCCCCATCCAGTTGTCATCTACCTAAATTTCTTGCCAAGGTTCTGTCAGAGAAACTGTACTGGTGAAAGCCTTCTCTATGTGTTCCGTTGCCGCTCTAGGTTTCCTCCAGGCCTGCAGGGGGAGAAGCTTATCACAGAGCCAAACTTTGACAAGGAAACAGAAGAACAGAAAACAGGTGAAGGTGAGGGGTCTGACTATAAACTTGTGAAATAATGATTTTAAAAAAAGATATATGATGAAAAAGATGGTGGATATGATGAAAGGATGAAAAGGAGGGGAGGGGGAAAAACAAATGTCTTTCTGCATTCATGTCTTTCCAATCACACGTTTCCAGGATTCTTTCACATCCTTGTTGCGCAAGGTGTATATTATGGGATTTAACAGTGGTGTCAGCATAGTATAGATCACAGGAATCAGTCTGGCATTATCTGTGGAGTAGCTGGAACTTGGTCTCAGATATGTGAAGATGGAGCTTCCATAGTAGAGAAGTACCACAGTGAGGTGGGATGAGCAAGTGGAGAAGGCTTTTCTTCTCCCTTCAGAAGAGCGTATCTTAAGTACGGTTGAAATGATATAAGCGTAGGAAAGAAGGATGCACACAAATGGAGTCCAAGCTATGAGGAGGCCAATGGAGAGCAGCAGGATTTGATTGAGGGATGTGTCCCCACAAGAGAGCTTCAGCAGTGGTGGGATGTCACAGTAGAAATAGTCAATGCGGTTGTCACCACAGAAGGGAAGTCGGAAGACAAAGATCGTGTGCACTACAGAGTTGAGGAAACCACCGGCCCAGGAAGCCGCTGAGAGTTGGAGACAAACACCTTTGCTGATGATTAGAGTGTAACGCAGTGGACTGCAAATGGCAACGTAGCGGTCAAAGGCCATCACTGCCAGCAGGAGGCACTCTGTGCCCACAAAGGAAAAGAAGAGATAGAGCTGGAGCACACAGCCCATGTAGGAGATGTTGCTTCTTTCAGACAGGAGGTGCACTAGCATCTGCGGGATGGTGGTGGTGGTGTAACAGATGTCTAGGAAAGAGAGGTTCCCCAGGAAGAAGTACATGGGTGTCCTGAGTTTGGTGTCAAGCACAGCAATGGCAATGATGAAGATATTCCACAATAGAATGAGCATATAAGTGGCCAAGAACCCACCAAAAAGTAAAAGTCGCACCTCCTGCAGGTTCGAAAATCCCAAGATAATAAACTCCATCAACTCTGTTTGATTTCTCACCTCCATGAGTCAATATACTGTGCTAGCTCTGCAGTGGGAAGAGATAACAATAACCATCATTTCTATGGCACCCACCTGCCAAATGGCACTCAGAGGACTTCACAACACAGTATAATAAAACAATACAAAATCCATTTAAAATACAAATCTATCTAAAAGCAATTTTAAAGGGGAAGAGAAAACACATTCATTTTAAAGGAGGAATTCATTACTGTTTGCCAGAGTCACCAGGACTGTATTGATGTGTATTTTATATCAATTTCCAGAGAGAGAGTGAGAGAAGGTGAGACAGAAAAGGCAGGAAAGAGAAGATGGGGTAACATCATTAGATGATTAGATAGATTGCAGCAAAGAGTGTTTTTGAAGTCCTATGCCATGGCAGTGCAGGAAACAAAGAAACGGATATTTGCTTCCCTCATAGCGTCTGCTCAGTGGCGTCTGGCGGAGCTGTTCTGAGTTGTGAGGGGGTTGGTCAGTCCACCTTGTCTCTGCCTGGAACTGGATTCATCCAAAGACTGCAATGACATGTTTTTAACTTACTGTGCAGATAAAATCGCTCACATTGAGCACGACTTTGGGTGATTTCAGACGTTACAGGCGCCCGGTTCACCACAGTGGATTCCCGGTGGGGGTGAACCAAACAACCACCCCCCGGGGTCAAAGGAAGCCCTGAACAGATGTGACGGGACCGGAACCACAGCAGGGAATCGGGCCAACAGATCACGGGCCAGGGCAGCGCAAAAGACATGGCACCGATCCCCAGGCGTGGTCAAAACACTCAGAATCCACCAGGCAGGGACAGGACACAGACATGGCCGCCTGAGGGCAAACTAAGCCAAAAGGCACAAAAGGGAACACCCACACAAGGGAAATGGGAAGGGAGGGGGGAGAGGGAGAAGAGCCGGCCAGGTACCACACACAGTACAAGCACACACCTGGGCACACACACACACACACACACACAGAAGGGAAAGGAAGGGAAGGGGGGACACGGGCTCCCAGACAACACGCAAGACACACCGGGCTCGGGGGGGGCGCGGAACAGGGAAGAGGGGGGGAAAGGGCACAGGGGCAGGACACGATACACACAATGGCAACCACAACCCCCACAGCAGAACTGTCTGCACGGGCACCCCCACAGCAACACAGGCAGTCCCGGAATGGGCGACCCCAGGAGCTCGGGACCAAGACACAGTGGGAGCCCACACAGCACAGCGAGCGGGCTGGGAACAGTCCAGGAGACACACGCAGAACCCACACCCCGGAGAGGGGCCAATGGAGGGCAGGCAGGAGAGCCGGTGCAGCGCAGCAGGTCCAAAGACGTACACACACACACGTAGAAAAGCAGGAGGGGCAGTCTGGGGACCCCAGAACCCCGAGGTCACACAGGCACCCAAGGGGGTGGCCTGGGGCCGCAGGTGGCAGCGCTGGTGGGTGAGGACAGTCCGCTGGACACAGGCAGGTCAGTGAGGCCATGCAGAGAGCCAGACCCAGGCACCGGGGAAGGCAACCACAGAGGGGAATACCAGGTGTAGAGACAGACAGTGGGGGTGGGGGCCGGAGGGGGGCCGGAGCCACAGGCAGGGGCATCAGCACCCCAGGAAGCAGGCAACACAGCAGCACGGCAGAGACAGCAGGGAGGGAGCAGCCAGTGGAACCCAGCCCCCGGGCAGGGGCAGGAGCCCACATGAGAGCAGGCAACCGGGAGGCTGGGAGGCACACTGGGGCTCACAGCCACCTGCTGGGGGCCACAATGGGCCCAGGGGCCGGGTGCCCCACCCGATAAACCAGGTGGGGCCAATGGATCATGCCCCAGTGGTACCCCACCAAGGACATGTGGTGGGGGATCAGGTAGTAGGCCTAGAAGGGATCCTGCATGGACAGCCCCAACTGCACATCCGAACAAGACCACACGCCCAACAGTGCCAACAGCTCCGCCGCTGTAGGCTCAGACAAGCAGCAGTCAGCAGCAGGGGGCCACAGAAGCTGACCCAGCTCCAACAGCCGGTGATACACTGCCCCACAAGAACGCTGGTACCCATGGGCCCGGTGAACACAGCCAAAGTAGGATGCGGCCAAGGCAGGGCCCCCCTCCACAAGGCAGATTTTGTAGGCAGCCAGGCTGCACACAGACAGCACAGACACGGTCTCAGCCATGGACATGAGAGCACCTCATCTCCGGGATGCGCCCATCAGGGAAGAGAATCAGCCCCAGCATCTCGGCATGCAGCCAGCAATACCAAGTGCTCACCTCATAGCCGAAGTAGCGAAGACCAGAGCTCAGGCTCGCATAAGCACCCGACTGGCTGTCCGGACAGCCCAGGAGCAGCTGCATGGCCAAGGTATGCCACAGGTCACACGGGGACATGGTCTCGTGGAAGGTCCAGTTATGGGGGGCTCCATGGGGGCCAGGAAGCAGGAGCCTGGTGGAAGCACAACCAGCCATGGTCCAACAAGACAGGGAGAATAACACCACGGACAAGGGGGCACACATTCCCTCCAGGGCTGGAGGGGGGTTCCGAGGGGTCCCAAGGACAAGCCAGGTGGCCACGGGTCGCAACATTGTATAGCAACAGAGCAAGGCGTGGGGTGCGGACCCGGCACAGCTGCAGGAAACAAGCGCCCAGACAGGACCGCTAATCAGGCCGACAAGGACACGGTGTTGCAAACAGGGAGGGGGGTGATGGCAGAAGGCATGCAGCTGCACAAGGAACTCCCAGACGTCCACACCAGTGCATGCACTAGGCCCCATGCGAGGACAGCAGGTGCACCCAACTGTACGCCCACGGACACAAGCATCACAGTGGGAGGCCCGGGCAGCTTGTGGTGGGGCCCTGGGTCACCCAGCCCATCACCGGGCCAGCATAACCATCCTCCAACCCCTGGGGCCGCCACCACCATGGAGCGGGACAGGACAGCCACCTACTGGATGCACCTAGCACTTGCAGCCAAGTGGAACCGCAACTACACTGAGCAGCTGCGCATCCTTACCACAGAGCAGCACCTGGGTGCCCGCCTGTGGGTTTCCATCGCCTCGAGCGCTGTACGGTCCCACAGGACCCACCATGGGCGCAGGAGAGCCCTGGCCCAGCTCAGGTCGCAGAGGGTGTCCGGGGCAGATCAGCAGGCTGTGAGCCGGGGCCGAAGCTGGCCAGCGGCGATCTGCGAGGCGGCCGGGCACCTCCAACGGGGGAGGGAGACCATGCGGCGGGCAGCCCTGATCGCTATGCCCATTGACAGGTGGATATGGGTCATGGAGCGGGCACAGGGGTGGTGGCCCAGGGTGCTGGCCCAGTGGGATGAGACAGCCTGGAGGGCCCACTTTAGGATGCACAAGTTCACCTTGCTCCGGGTCGCGGAGCTTCTTACGCCCTGGTTTGAGCGACAGCACACCCCCATGAGGACCCCCATCCCCATGGTCCAGTGGGTGACTATAGGGGTCTCGGCCCTAGCAACGCCCGACTCCTGTCAGTCCGTCTCCCAGCACTTCGGGGTTGGCCTGAGCACCATTGCCTATATCCTCCGGGATGTCTGCGAGGCTGTGGAGGGCGTGCTCCTGGACAGAATAATCCAGCTGGTGGACCAGGGGGCCATGATGGCAGGATTCGCAGCTGGAGGCTTCCCCAGCTGCATGGGCACCATGGATGGCACCCACATCGAGATCCTCTGTTCCTCCGCAGGGGAGGCTGCAGAGTATGTCAACAGGAACAGGTATCACTCCCTGCAGCTGCAGGCGGTTGTGGATCACTGGGAGCGGTTCATAGACATCTACACAGGTGACTCTGGCCGCAGTCACGATGCCCGCATCATGACCATCTCCCCCTTCTATGCCCGGATGTTCCGGAGGGTCTTTGCTGACATGGGGATGACCTGGATCGAGGGGGTGCCAATGCCCCCCCTGTATCCTGAGCAACCTGGCCTATCCCCTCACCCGTTGGCTAATGAAGGTGTACCCAGTTGCACGCAACCCTGTGGAGGCGCTATACAATACCCGCCTGTGTTCCAGCAGGACCGTGGTGGAGTGAGCCTTTGGGGCCCTCAAGCAGCGCTGGAGGAGCCTCACCGGCCGGCTGGACTACACTGTGGAGACCTTGGCTCTGGTGATCGGTGCCTGCAGTGTGCTGCACAGCGTGTGTGAGACCAAGGGGGCAGGTCTGGAATACCCCGAGCCCATCCAACCCCCCGGTCCGGTGCCCCAGTCCATGAACGCTGAGAATCTGAGGGAGTACCATTATGCCAAATGCATCCGGGACACCTGGATGAGGCGTGAGGGCTTCCACAACCCGGCCCACCCCCGGGGGGGTCCCTGGGCAGACACCTACATGGGAGCTGATCCAAAACCCTACCACCCCACCCCTGTTGCCCAGTAATGGGCACGGGACGCAATACAGGGCTAAAAACATTTATTTCACCCACGTGTACATTTGCACCAGACCCCTCTCCCTCCACCCCTGTCAGCCCCTGCCCCTACAGTGCCCCCACCTCACACTGTCCTCCCCCTTCCACCCCTTCCACCCATCCTCCACATTTCCTGGGACGCCCCCTTTAGCGCCCAGTGTTCGCCACCGAGCCCTGAAAGCTCCCCTCCCCCCCGCTGTCCATGTCCCCAGCAGTGTCCTGGACTGCCTCCTGGGCCGGCAGGGTGGCTGGCGGTTGGGGGTAGGGAGGGCCTGGACCTGGGGGGCCCCCCTGAGTGGCTCCACCCTCTGGAGGGCAAGAGGGACTGGGAGGCGGATGCGTGGCCCCTGCGGGTGTGGGGGCAGCTGGGGCGGTTGGGGAGGGGGGCGCCGAGGGGCCTGGCATGGGTCCCTGAGCAGGCAGGGTGCCTGGAGGGGCGGCTGCCATCACATAGACACACATGGTGCCCGCGTGCAGGGGCAGGGAGGTCCCAATATCATGGGACCTGTCCATTTTTGCAGAGTGCTCCTGCACCATCCCTGTGATGGCCTGCTCCAGCTGCCCGAGGGCTTCCACCTGCCTGCTGTGCTCCTGGCGCTCCCGCCTCCACTCCAGGTGCACCTCGGCCTGGACCTTCCTGTCCCATGCCTCTGCCAGCTCCAGGGATCACTTGATGGCCGCCTCCATCCGGTCCACGGCCACTATCATCCTCTCCCCCTGTTCCATCGAGGTTCGGACGATGTCCTCCGCCTGGTCCTCCCTCTGCCGGTGGACCCATGCCCAGTGATCCCTCATGCGCTGGGCTGGGAGCACAGGCCCTGGAGACAGTGGCTGTTGGGGTTGCCCTGTAGGGTAGAGTAAGGTGAGTCTCCTGCCGGCCCGGGAGCCTGCCCCAGGTCCTGAGATGGGCTCGGGGCTCTGTGGCCCCCCAGGGGGGTCACCTGGCCCCTTCCCTCCCCTCACACTGCCTCCAAGTGTTCTGGGTCCTCCTCCTGGTGCCCCATTGGGCCCTCCCACCCAGACCGCGTGCCTCACCTGGTTCCTCTGCCTGCTGCCCGGACTCCTCAGTGCCGGGCTCCTCACCCACCTGGGTCTGGTTCCAGGGTGTTCCGTGCCCTGTAGGTGAAGGGGAGGTTGTTGGTGTAGGGGTGTGTGGGTGGCCAGGCGGGGTTTGGACCCCCTTCCCACCTTGTCTGTGTGGGCTGGGGCTGGCCCCAGCCCATTCATCCCCCACTTGCCCCCTGTCCCCAAGGCCCCAGTCGCTCTCCCCTCCCATTCGCCCGCTTACCCTTGATGTCAGTCTCTGATTCTTCTGAGGCTGGCCCCTCGGTGTGGGATTGCTCCCCCTGGGACCACTGGCTGAGGGTGATGAGGGTGCCAGCCTCAGACTCCGCCTGTCCAGCCTGGGGGTGGGTGCTCTCTGGGCTGCTGTTGGGGGGGGCTGCAGGTCCCAGAGGTCCTGGGGCATTCCTCCTGGGGGTTCGGGGCCCTGGAGCATATGCCTACCAGGGGTCGGTGAGTGGAGGGGGTATCTTGGCCTGTTCCCTGCCCTGGACCACTGCACTCCCCACGAGCCATGGGGTGACTATCGACCCCTTCATATGGAGAATGTGGTCCAGGGCATCATAGAAGGGGGTGGTCCGGGCTCCGTGTCTGGACCACCGACAATTGTCCTTTATGGCCTTGTACCCCCTCTTCAGCTCTTTGACCTTCAAGCGGCACTGTGTGCTGGTGCCCCGCCATCCCCATTTCCCACACTATGTCCTCGTAGACATGTTCATTCCTCTGGTTGAGTGCGAGCTTCAACTGGTACTCCAGGGTCCCCCAGATCCTTATGAAGTCCCTGGTCCCCTGCAACCTCCACTGGCCCTCTCTGTGGTAGGGCTTTCTCCCCCTTCTCCGTGGGTCATCGTCATCCTCCTCCTCCTTCACCACCACCACCTCTTCCACCACCACCACCTCTTCCACCACCTCCTGCTCCACCTGGGCTGGTCCGGTGTCCTCCGGGGGCTCACCCACCCGGGCCCATTTCCGTGTCTGCGGGACACAGGGGAGGGGGTCTTATGGTTGGGTGCAGTTCTGGCCCCTCTCGCGACCCTCCCCCTTTCCCCCTCTCCCTGCCGGGTGCCAGGGCGGGCCCCCTGCCCCCGCTTGGTGCCCCTGTGCTGCCTGTTCCCCTCCCCTTGGTTCCCCTTACCCGTTTCCAGGGTGCCTCCTCCCCCAGTCCAGCTGATGTTCCCGGGGCGTCCTGTCCCGGCTGTTGCTGGTGTTGCCCCTCTGCCTCCTCCATCCTCAGCACAACCCCCGCTTCCCCTTCCTCCTCCTGCACTTCCTTCACCACTGCCACTGCCTCCTCCTCCACCCTCGCTCTCTCTCACACCACTCTCTTCCGCCTCCCTCCTCGCTCCATCCCGCCACACTTCCCTGCTTCAGACTGCCCTTTAAAGTTCCCCCTGGTGCCTGTGTTGTTGCTGGTTGCCTGGTAGCGACACTGCATGCTTTGTCCCTATCTGGGAATCGTTTTCTTTGATTCCGGCCGGTGATTGCCATCCACATGTTACTTTTTGTTGTTTCCCAGTGGGAATCTCTTTGACCACGCTTTCGGAGATTGTCCGGCAGGGAGCTCTGGAAGCGTGGTTGAAATTGACCCCATGTGGGTATTGACCGTGGTGAACATCTGGCGGCTGCCAAACAGACGTTCAGGCGCTTTGGCCCCGCCACAGGATTGACCATGGTTCACTGTGGTTGAGCGTGACCTCGTAACATCTGAAAATACCCTTTGACTCCTCCATTTCAGATGCAATGCCAGTCAGCAGTTAGGAATGCCCCTTCTGATCAGATTTTGTGGTATGAGTTTCAATCGTTGACATCTGCCGAGGTGGCCTATGTCTTGGGGTCTGTTCAGACCACAACTTGTGAATTTGTTCGGTGCCCATCCTTGTTGGTCAAGGCCTCCAGGGAGACAGTGGGGCTGGGACTGGCCAGGGTTATTAACACCTTCCTTCGGGAAGAGAGGGTACTGAACTGCATCAAGGAGGCTATGGTTTGGCCCCTCCTTAAGAAACCATCTCTCAATGTGGACGTCCTGGTGAGTTACCAGCCTATCTCTAACCTTTATAGATCCCATGCAGTCAGGCTTTAGTCTGGGTTATGGCACAGAGACGGCCTTGGTGGCCTTGGTCAATGACCTTCTAGTGGAGCTGGATAGGGGTCGCATGACTCTACTAGTTCTACTGGATCTATCAGCAGTTTTTGATACCATGAACCATGAGTTGTTGGTGACTCGCTTTGGGGACCTGGCTGGGGTGGACAGAACCATTTTACAATGGTTCCATTCTGACCTCATCAGTAGATCTCAGCGGGTGGTTCTAGGGGACTGTACTTTGTCCCCTTGAGCTCTCTTGAGTGGAGTCCCACAGGGTTCCATTCTGTCCACTCTCATGTTTAACATGACTTTTACAAGGCTGCAAGATCTTGTTGCATAAAAGGGGAATAGTGCATTCACACATTACAAAACTCTGGCATTTATAACCAGGTATTATCCTGAGCACTTATAAGAACCCATTTTTGTCATGTATAAAAGTGACCTAAGAGAAGGCTGTGGACTCTGGGGTTCCAGAGGAGAGGGGCTTGTGCATACACCGGCCAATCAGGGGATACAATTAAGCAATGCTGTTGTCGCCATGAGGTGGGAGATATAAAATGGGTGTGTCCACAAAGGGGGAAGCAGGACAGCCCCAAAAGAAGTGAGAATAGAGAGCTAGCTTCGGGAAACTCAGGGAGCGTGGGACCCAAGAGACTGATCAGGCTAAGACGTTAAAGCATTGCTGGGTGTGCCAAGGGCTGGGACCCCTTGTCCGGGAAGGAGAGCCCAGAGAAAGGATGCAGGGACAGGGAGGGAGAGGGAGAAAGGACCAAGTCTCCCAGACGGAGGTTAAAGGTATATGGCTGGAGATGGTTTTCAGAAGGCATGACATGGCTGTAAAAGGAGGGAGGTACATAGATTGAGGAAAGTCAGGAGACTTGGAGAAAGAGACAGAGGAGTTATGCGAGGGGGAAGAGGACTCAAAGGACAGTGAGGATGAAGAAGATGATCTAGAGGAGCTAGAGGGCATGTCCATGAGAGAGGCACAGAGTGGGAGGAGAGCAGAATGAGATCCCCTAGGAAAGGGATGTAGAGAGAAAGAGAAAGAGAAATACAAAGTTGAGGGGTCAAGAAGGTCCTGGGGTGTTGGGAAAGACTGGGCAGGCCCACACCCCAATCCACATGAACAATGAGAACCTATGGGTCTGGGAGCACCTACACAGACTGTTATAGAGGGACAAAGGCCTGTGAAGCCAGAGACACAGGGTGGGGAGCCCTAATGCAGCTCAGAGCTCCAATATAGGCTGAGAACGTATGTGTAAATGGTTTGGGATGAGTGGGACTCCCCAGTCCGAAGCTTGAAAGCCTTGAACAAAAGAGACAAGAGGCTGGGAGCCTTTAATAGAGGGGCTTGAGTTGAGTGGGACTCCCCAAACCCAGGGATGGGCGCCCTGGACGAGAAAGCTCATTGGGGCTACAACAAGGAATGTGGCTGTGACAGCCCAGTGGGGGTAAGGAGAAGAGAACCCAGTGGGGTTAAGGACAGCTTGTGTGTGTTTGCACAGGATGGCCCCAGTGGCAATTTGCACATGTGAAGGGTTTTTAAAAAATATATATTTGTTATTTGGAGTGAACAGCAGGTAATGAATCACTTTATTATGACCCGTTGGGTATTTCTCCAACGTGACTGAAGATGCCCAATGACGGAGACAGGAATAGGATTCTGGGCTCAATGATCCATTGATGTGACCCAGTATGGCACTTTTTATCTCCTTCTGGGTGTTTGTTAAACCAAGTGATGGCAGGCTGCCGCCTTCACAACTCAATCCAGACCCGGAAACCACTGGCATTCCAGTCAGGATTGGGTACGAATGCGGATCAAATGTTCAGCTGAGTGACCAGGCTAGGGGACGGGGGGAGGGAGTCACATGAACGTGCAGCCATCCCTGCCCCATGCTACGCCTAGCTCCCTGCCCCCCCAGCTTGAAGGGCAGCCAGGGTGGCCTACAACAGCTGCCATCATGGATCCGATCTGGACCAGGCCACAGTGGGCTATAACAAATGATATAGCCCGCGGTAGCCCACTCTGGCCCAGTCGGGCATACGGTTGTCCAGGTTGTGACCACGGAGGTCTCCATGATCGCAGTCCAGGCTATCTGCTAACATGCCTGGAAGAAATCTGTGGAAAACATCTGAAAAGAGAGGTTCCCCAGGAAGAAGTACATGGGGGTCCTGAGTTTGGGGCCAAGCACAGCAATGGTAATGATGAAGATATTCCACAATAGAATGACCATATCAGTGACCAGGAACCAAACAAAAAGCAGCCACCACACTTTTGGCAGATTAAAAAAAACAACAGGATAATGAAATCCATCAACTCTCTGTTTGATTTCTCACCTTTATGAGTCAAAGTTCTGTTCTAGCTCTCCAGGGGCAACAGATAACAATAACAATAATAATAATTTTCTATATCACCCACCTGCCAAATGGCACTCAGAAGACTTCACAATACAGTATATTAAAGCAATAAAAAATTGGACTCTGCACTGAGTGGCAGCAGCTTTAAAATAAAGGAGCTCAGCTCAGTCTGGAGACACGGTGATGACTGTAAGCCAACTTGTGACATTGAAAACGCATTGACTTCCCCACCAATTCAAGCATCTTTACGTTTGTAGCCAATGGGCTCAATCCCAATTCATGTGTACCATGCAAGCATGACATCTCATGTGCATCTCACGCGCCACCCTTGAGTGGATTGCATGCACAGCCGTACAGGTGGGATTATGGCCCACGTGCCTGCCATACTCACTAAAGCTGCACATGCAGGGGTTTGGGATCGAGCCCACTGGCAGAAATTTTCAAAAGTACTGAAATATTTCTATTGATTGGAGGTGCTCCTGTGTCTCCTATTATTCTGGTGTCTGAGTCCCTCCAAATATTTAGCATAAAAGCTCCCACAACCCCATTACGGGCACATTAATGAATACAACTCTCTAACTATTTGCATGTGTTCCAAGACTAGCGGCAGAATTTTGCTGTTGGGCTGACCTATCCACAGAAACCTCAGCCTCTCCCTGTCTCCTACTTCTGCTTCTATTTCTACACTGGCAACACTTCAAGTTGACCGGGAGGGAGCTCTGTTCACAACCCAGTCTGCCTATGACAGCCCTAGTCTGTAGGGATGTGCAAACAGAATGCAGTTGGATGTTCAGTCGTTCGGTTTGAAACCCGAGTTCGGATTCGGTTGTTCGTTTCGGCAGAGTTCGGTTTGGCTGAACTTGGCCGAACATTCAAAAATAGCGCTATCGATACTGATACTGAATTCGAAGGGTTTTTTCGGTATCAGTATCATATTGCCCTGAAACCACCCCTGGTCTCCACCCCTGGTGCCGGGAAGTCTGCTCCTCAGCTGCCTTCCCCTTCCAGTCATGTTTTTCCCGCCTGAAGTCAGGTTTTTCCCGCCCCCGAACTCATCCGAACATGACCGAACTGTTTGGCTGTTTTTGAGTTCGGTTTGGACGTTCGGTTTGGACGTCCGAACAGACCGAGTTCGGTCCAAACTCCGTACATCCGAACCGCATTCGCACATCCCTACTAGTCTGTGAGAGATCAGAGAAAGTCTGTCCCTAGCGTGGTACTTCTATGGGCAGACATGAAGGCTGCCCCTTCTGCTGCAGATCTGCTGTTCACTGGTCAGAGCTTGAACACAATCTATAGACCAGGCTCCGCTGAAAAGCCATTTACACATTACTTTATCCCAGTTTTGTCATTTAGCCAAACACACAAGCAGTGGTTTGTTAGGAATGGCGGTGTTAATGTAACGTTGGTGGCCCCAATCCTATAAACTGTGGATCCTGCACGGAGCAGTGGGACCCATACACATCCGCATTGACAGTACCTTGTGCTGCACACAAACGGCTCACATGGATGTACATACAGCTTGCACAAGAGGATCCGCAGGCTATAGGATTGTGGCCACTGTGTCGGACCTTTCTTAGAATGTGATGTTAAACACACTTCTGCCACTGGAGTTCCATTTATTTGGGGGGACGTACCAGAGCTGGGGCTTTCAGGGTACTTAGAAGACAAGACCTCCTTTAAAAACGTCAGCTTTTCTCTGCTGTTTTACACTTTGCATCACCACACCCACCCACTGGAACAAACCCATCAAATGCCCTCTAGATATGTGCATTCAGTCAAATGGAAACTCACAAACACACATATTCTTATCCACAGACATATTCATACAGAAATGCTAAGAACAAATTCCTAGATGATGAGGCACTGAGGCACACACTGGTATGTAGACAGTTATCAGATACATAAGAACGTAAGAAGTGCCATATTGGGTCACAGGGTCAGACCAATGGTTCATTGAGCCCAGCATCTTGACTTCAACAGCAAAAAGTCTCTTTGGAGAAGTACCCAACAAGTCTCTTTGGAGAAGGTCCCAACAAGTCATAATGAGGTGGTCCATTCACAGCTGTTCACCCTCAGATTTTGACAGGCAGGTTACAGCTCCCAACCTATTTGGCTAATATCTATCAATGGACCTATCCTCCAAGAACGTATCCAATCCTCTTTTTAAACCGAGCTATGCTACTGGCCTTGATCATATCCACTGGCAAGAAGTTCCAGAAGTTAGTTGTGCTTGGAGTGAAAAATATACTTTCTTTTATTTGTTTTAAATCCACTTTCAGTAAGTTCCATGGTGTCTCTCTCTCCTAGTTCTAGTACTATTCTACAGAGAAAATAACAACTCCCTATATTTACTCATTCCAAACCACTCAGAATTTTATAAACTTCTATCATATCCCCTCTTACTCATGAATGGTGTAGGATTCATCAATTACCCTGTGAATGGTCATGGGCAAAGAATATAATCTGATTTCATTTTCAGCCTCCCCAAGCTACACCAGTGTGGGGCTGATTCTCTTCATTCAAGTTAATGAAAAACAGAAGTCCATAAGAATCATTGGGCCTGATCCCATAAAAACCAATGTAAGTAAATAAATTTTAAAAACAGACTCACTTGAATTGCAATAGAATTGCTTCTGATTTGCACAAAGTCTAATATTAGTCCCTGTTCTCAGAGGATGTAAATTGTGTGCCCTGATTTTCACCAGCTCTGGATTTGACCCATTGTACTAGTTTATCCAAAGGCAAATTCTGTTCTCCTTACCTGCAAAAATTCAAGACGCTATGAGATCAGTAGGATTCAATGTAACCTGGGTGTTCAGAGTTACTCATATATGTTGCTCCATATCCTTTGGGATATTTTACCCCAGGAGCATTTCAGTAGCATTTCCAGGCAAACAGAGAGCTAAACCCATCCTCATCATTGGATGGACCATTAATTGGTTCACAGTAGTTATTTACACATAAGGGGCCAAGTGAAGCCATTGGTTCTCAAGGCGAATTCCGTCTGGGTTTTCATAAAGTGTTTACATTAAAAGCAGAGAATATTTGTCTTCTCTTTTCTAAACAACTGAACAGGACTACAGACAAGTGTACCCTGAATTCTACAAGGATACTCTTAATCACTAGTAATTGGAAGCTCTCGGGCAGGGACCGTGTCTATCTCGTTTTTTGTAAAAGCACCAGGTACATCGCTGGTGCTATATAAATGCTTATAATAATATAATATAAAGATGTCAAAAAGTAAATGACCAAACAGAGGTTAATTAAATATTTTAGTTAAAAATTATGGAATGCTTCACGAATTTGCGAGGATGACATGCAAATTCATGAAGCGTTCCATATTTTTTAACTAAAATATTTAAATATAGACACACGTACACACAATTAAGGTATTTCAAAATTACCATATATAATCCTATGTTCTGTGCTTAGGGTCTATGATCTATAAATATAGGTGGACTTTTAGTGGGCATAGCCTACCTCAGGTTTCAGAAAGTGTTTATTTAGGGTTGCCTTTCTCTACCTCTGTTTCTTGAGCCACAAATACCAAAAAGCGTATTGCCATAACTAGCAATTCAGTGGAGGGGATTCTTTGATTTTATAGGTTGGTTGAAAGCTCAAGTGTGACTTCTGCACTAGGGGTCTATAAATCAAAGAGTACTTTATGGCTCTGAGTTAAGTTTCTTCACTCTTCCAAGAGTTATTGAGAAAGTTCAGAATAAGTTTATCAGAGGGCTGCTAGGGATACTTATCTCCACCTCTATTGCTATGTTACAAGTAGAGTTACGGCCTCACCCACTTACCACCCTGGCTAAGCTTAGAGCGTTATCCTTTTGGATTAAGATTTGTTGCTTGGATCCTGATCATCTCCCATATAAATGTTTAGCAGAACAACTTGCTCATGTAGAGAGCAAGAAATATCAATGGTGGGGTGAGGTGTTCATTGTTCTACTTAAGAGTGGTATCTTCCTGACCCAATGTGAAGGGATTCATAGTGAACAACTCGCAGGTTTCTGTCAACAGAACTGTCTTGAAATAAATCAGGACAAATCCAAAATTATGATTTTTTTCACGATCACGTAAAGTTTTTATCTGGTCATTTGGGGGTCATAGGGTTGCCCAGGTTGATAGCTTCCAGTATTTAGGACACTTTTCCATGCATCAGGTTCCTGGGATAAGCATCTGGAGAGGGCACTTTCATTGGCCAGAGGTACGGAGATAGCCATGTCTAAACTTTTTCTCAGTTCAGGGAAGGTGGCAGTGGAGTCCGCTGTCAAGGTTATAAATGCCAAGGCGCAGGCTCAGCTCTTGTATAGGGCAGAAGTGTGGGCCCCGCTGATTCCTTCGAAGCTGGGGAAGGTGGAAAATCTGCAGGCCAGGTTTTTTCAAAGGCTCATGAGGGTCCCGAGGGGTACGCCCTATGCGGCCATGAGGGCAGAAGTGGGTCAGTTCAAATGGTCATCTGTAGCTTGGGGCTTGGTTTTGAAATTCTGGGCAAAGCTGTATAAGTCTAGGGACAGGGGATTGGTACCATTTTGGCAGGCAGATGTGTTCCAAAGCACATGGTTAAAGGCTGTAGAGAACTACATATGTCAGCTGTGTTTTCACCCAGGGTATTGGGCAGATAAGGAACTGGGCGTGATGGTCAGGGATCTGACCAACAGGATAGCTGATAAGGAGCTGCAGGAGGAGACAACCAGCATAAGGGCCTCTTTACATCTACAGGATTATCTCCCACATATCCAGCCCCGCCCACGTATGGCCAGGTACCTCCTTTCGGGTCTGTCTGAAAGGGCCAAATATTTGTTTAGGTGCATCCGATTAAATGTCCTCCCCTCCATGGTGTTGGAGGGGCAGTTTACTGCTACCGTCTTCTCCGACAGACTTTGTCCCTTTGATGGACAGCATGTGATGACGGTGCACCATATTATGTTTAGCTATCACCTATATGACTCTTTGCGCACCCAGTTTTTGTCGGCCTTCTTGCTGCAATTCCCAGGCAGATCCGAGAAAAATCTGCTTGTGATGACTTTGGCAGACACGGATTCTACAACTACCAATTCGGTTGCCCATTATTTGGTGGCTGCAGTCAACCTTCGGAAATGATTTCTTCAGTTTAAGCAGCCATTGCTCTAGTATGTAGGGTCGTGACACTCAGGGGTTTGACAAAGGGAAAAGGGAATCCCTGCTTCTCCGTTGTTTTTTATTGTCTTTGCTGATTTTTCCAACAAAATTTCTTCTTCCTTTTGAAGGAGTTGTATGAGATTATTAGTACTATTGCTGTGTTTTGGCGATATGTTTTGTCGCCTGGTATCCCCGACATAAAACCACTTTTATGTTCGAACCATATTTGGTTCATTTAACAGAGTTTCAAGTTCGCAGAGCGATGACACTGATATGGTTTCAGCTCTACCAATCAGCGATCACAATAGGTAGAGCTTACCATTTAGAGCTTTCTAAGCACCTGTGTAGATGCTTCTTGGAAGAAGTCGAATCCACCTGCAGCCTCCGGTCCCTGGACTCCACCTGCTGCATAGCCCTTTCGGTGGCTGCCTCCATTTGATTGTTGATCACAGTCATCCGCTCACCCTGCTCAGTGGTGGAGTGGACTATGTCCTCCACCTGCTCCTCCTTGTGGTGCCGTACCCATGCTCAGTGCTCCCTCATCTGCTGGACTGGGGGCACGGGGCCGCCCTGCTGGGACCTGGTGGGTCGCCCTGTTAGGATGCATGGTAGGGATGGTTAGCCGTCCCAGTCAACCACCCCCCCATCCCGTGCTACGGATCAGGGGCACTGCCCCCCCTTGGGAGTGGAGTGGGTGCCCTCCCCCAGCCTCCCCCTTTGCCTGCCCCCCCCAGGGTCCGGTCCCCCCGCCCTGCCTCCCTGGGCCTCTACCCCCCCCCACAGGTCATGTTGCTCACCTGGGCCCTCTGGCTGCTCCGGAGCTGCTCACCTCCTCCATCTCCCTTGCTTGGCTGTCACAGGTGCCATGGCATGCCGTGAGCTGTGCGGGAATGGGGAGTGGTGGGTGGGGTTTGGACAACCGTGTCCCCCGGCATCCCCCCTGCAGGACCTGGGTCCATTGAAAAAGAGAGGTACAACTGAGTGTCATCAGCATACTGATAGCAACACACACCAAACCATCTCACGACCTCACCCAGGGGTTGCATATAGACGTTAAATAACAATGGAGACCGGATCGAACCTTGCAGTACACCACAAGCAAGATCCCATGGGCTAGATGTTTCTTCATCCAGCACCACCCACTGGCCTCTTCCCAAGAGGAATGATCAGAACGATCCTAAGACAGTCCCACCTGCCCCCCCAGGGACCGCAACCATCTCGGAAGCAACCCGTGATCCACCGTATCAAATGCTGCCAAGAGATCCAATAGGACCAATAATGTTGAATGTCCTAAATCTCTCTCTCAGAAGAGGTCATTTACCAATGCCACCAATGCAGTCTCAGTGCCATATCCTGGATGAAAACCTGATTTAAAAGGGTCCAGAAAGCCGATACTATCTAGATGGCGCTGGAGCTGCTGGGTCACCACCTGTTCAATAGCCTTCCCTAAAAAGGGAAGGTTAGAGAAAGGATGGTATCTGGCAAGAGAGTCGACATCCAATAATGTTTTTTTGAGCAGGGACCACACCACCACCTCCTTGAGGCAGCCTGGCACCCTGCCCTCTGAAAGGAAGGTGTTGATCACTCCTACCAGCACCGGTCCCAAGGTCTCCCTGGAGGCTTTCACCAACCAGGATGGGCAAGGATTTAATTCACAAAAGGTGGCCCTAACAGACTCTAGAACCCCCTCAGCATCGGCCAGCATCACTTCCTGAAACTGATCCCACAAAGATGGACCAGACGGGGCATCAATAACCCTCAGATCTCTTCCTTCTGCATCAATCCCAGCCCCAAATTGTTCTGGATTTGAGCAATCTTACCCACAAAGTAGTTTACAAACTCCTCACAGTGGGCTTGGGAAACCTCCCCCTCCAGACGGAAAGAGGCCGGACTGACCAGCCCCTTTACCACCCGGAAAAGCTCCGCTGGACATGACGTCACAGCAGCTATGAGGGTGGCAAAGAATTCGTTCTTTGCCACCCTCACGGCCACAGCATAAGGACCACAAATGCGTCTGATACTGCAGCTGATCAAATTCAGCATGAGAACGGTACCAGCTGTGCTCTAACTGCTGCCCTTCTTGCTTCAGACACTGCAGTTCCTCAGTAAACCAAGGAGCTCTATGGTGATGAAGCGACGGGAGTGGATGCCTCAGAGCCACCCACGCAATGACCTCACCCAGCAAGGTGTTCCAGGCTAAAATAAGGTCATCAACTGAGCGGCCTTCAAGGACTAAGGACACCTTCCCCACGGCTTCCTGGAACCACTGTGGTTCCATCAGCCTCTGGGGGTGGACCAACCTAATAGGTCCCACCTCTTTCCATGGGCTGCCATGCGCTAGGAGCCTGGTCTTCAGGAGGTAATGATCCGTCCATGACAAGGGCATAGAACTCACTTCCCCCACTACCAGATCACCTGTCTCAAGTCCAGAACAAAACACTGGGTCAAGCACATGACCACCACCCCTCATGTGTTGGGCCACTAACCATCTGGGACGGGCCCATGGTTACCATGGCGGCCATGAACTCATGCTCTGCCCCCACAAGGCAAGTGCTGACGTGAATGTTGAGATCCCCCAGGACCACAGTTCTTGGGGAGCGCATCACAACCCCCAACACCATCTCCACTAGACTGGAGAGGGATGCTTCTGGGCAGGAAGGAGCACGGTACACCAGCAGCACCCCAATTCTATCCCTGGTCAACTCAAACACAAGGTGAAGGGCCTTGATCCCTGGAATTAACTGCACCAGATATTTCCTAGCAGTCCAAGTCTCCTTAAAAACTATAGCCACACTGCCCCCCTCCCCCCAAGAAGGGGTTCGTGTTGCATGGAATACCCCGCTGGAACAAGGTCCACCAGAATTGGACCTGCCTCTCCATCCAGCCAGGTCTCCGTGAAACATGCAAGGTCTGCAGCCTGATCCAGGATCAAATCCCAGATCACTGATGTCTTATTGACTACAGACCTCGCATTCAAAAGCATCACCGGCCCAAGGGACAGAATATGCTCACTGTCAGATTGGGGTGGGATGGCAGGGTTTCCGGACCATTTTTGATCCCCCCCCTTTCCTGATATGGCTGTTTCCCCGCTGAACATTGTCCCCAAAAAGGCATTGGGCAAGTACTGTGTAATCCACCACCACTCATACCCCTGGGGTGAGTCGATAAATGATGTCATTCCCAAGGAGCTTGCATCAGTCCACTATGCATTGTTTGATTCAGCAGTTGCTTTGGTCAGGTGACTTAGCCCCAGAGCCCAGCTTGGCGAATGCGACATAAAGTCAGCTTTCTGTTTACTTCCAGTTCACCCAGACAGCTTCCCACTACTGGGTTTCCATTCTCAGGGCCTTTATTATTTCGACAAAACCATGCCCATGGGCTGCTCTGTCTCCTGCTCAGCTTTCGAGTGATTCAGCTCGCTGGTTATGTGGGTGGTACAGCAGCATGGCACCTCAGGGGAAGTTACAAAATATTTGGATGACTTCCTGTTCATCAGTCACATGGGCACAAATGAATGCAGTGGACTGATGCAAACATTCCACCAGGTGGCCGACACCTTGGGAATCCCCCTGATACCTGAGAAGACTGAGGGACCCTACACCATACTCGCGTATCTGGGCATTGAACTGGACACAGTTGCTGCTGTCTCCCACCTTCCTGGGGATAAGCTAGCCATCTTGTGAGTCACTATCTGCAAGTGCCTGGCAGTTAGGAAGGTGACGGACTGGCAGCTCCAGTTCTTGCTTGGGAGCCTTAAATTCACATGCAGGGTGATGGTCCCCAGCCAGGCATTTCTGTACTACCTTTATGTGAGGTTGGGCGGGAACCCTCAGCCCCATCACCTCATCCAGCTCACCAAAAAGCAGATCAGGGACAATCTACACACATGGGCCTCCTTTTTGGAAAACTTTAATGGGACCAGTTTCCGGAGGGACCAGCTGCTGCTTGAAGCTGAGCTTCAGGTTCACTCCGACACAACAGGTGCCCTCGGTTTCAGATTAATCTTTAGGGATAAGTGGTGCGCAGCCACATGCCAAATGAGAGGGTAGATGCCGGTATAATCAGAAACCTTACTTTCCTGGAACTCTTTCCAGTCATGATGGCAGTCCACCTTTGGCTTGCTGATTTTGGCAATCACTCGGTCCTGGTCTGGTGTGACAACCAAGCTGTTGTTCACATCATTAATTGGCTGTCCTCATGATCCCCACAGGTCATGAAGATGGTTAGGGTGTTTGTGCTTACCTGTTTGAGATGTAACATCTTGCTCCAGGCCAGGCACATGCCCAGCTTGGATAACAGCATGGCCAATGTCCTATCTCGTTTCCAGATGGAGCGCTTCTGCTCACTTGCACCTGGAGCCAGAATGACCCCAGAACCATTGCTCCCATTGGTGTGGAGCCTTGGGTTATAGAGCTTTACAACACTGTGCGGGGATCCCTGGCGGCACATACAATGGAAGTCTATGACTGAGCATTCTGGGAATTTCAACAATACCGGGAACAACAGGGGTCTGGGTTTCCCCATCCCCAAGTCCTAGATTCTCTAATTTGCCCTCACTTTGAGACACAGAGGGCGGGGGTGGCAGTCTAACGGCGCTTGGCTTTATGAGCAGCATGGCAGGACAGCTTCCCCCAGAGCGGGGTTGCCTGACCAGATGCCTATTAGAGAGTTGGTCTTGGAAGCAAGCCCACCCTACCGATAGTAACCTCCCCCCCTCCCCCTCCCCTTTTCTGCTAGATATTTTCAAGGTTCTACTCCATGTTGGTTTTGACCAGTTTGAGGTTTATTTGTTTAGGTTGGTGTTTAAGGTAGCCTTTTGGGGGGCTTTCAGAATCAGTGAGTTGGTGGCCAAATCAGCACGGGATACCACGTGTAGGGCTCTGAGAGTGGAGGACATTTTGGTGGAGCGTTCGGCAATGTCCATCCTCATATGGCACTCCAAAACTGACCAAAGGGGTAAAGGTCAGACTGTTTGGATGGCCAGGGCTGACTCACCCGAGTTGTGCCCCGTACAGGCAGTGGACAAGTATGTGGCCATCCACCCTCGAAATTCCATCCCCCTCTTTTGGCATGTCAATGGCCTGTTACTAACCCCATACCAATTTACAGCAATACTGTGCACCGCGCTGGCATACCTGCACCTTCCCCCGGTGGACTTCAGGTCCCACTCTTTCCACATAGGTGCTGCCTGTTTCACAGCCCAAGTGGGGGTGCCGGAGCAGGGTGTCTGGGCCGTGGGCCTGTGGTGTTCCAGAGCTTTCAGGTCCTAAGTGAGGGAGACCACCCCCCTTGCCATCACTGAGTGTTTATCTGTCTCCTTATATGCTGTGCCCCGCCACAGTCAACTGATATGGATCATCGGCCACAGTTTGGTTCTCTGAGCAGGCAAGGCGGCAGGGCAGACCCACTGGGGAACCCAGCTGCGCCTGTCTACATGGGCAGTGATCCAGTGGAAGACTCAAAAGGCATGAAATGGTGCCAGATGCTGCCCAGCCTACAGGTGGCACCTGGTGGCCTGCCACCAGATTTCCTTCTCCTGCACCAGTGAAAAAATGATCTACTTCAGCTAAAAGGGGTCCAGCTTATAAAGGACATTAAGAGCAATATATGGGAGATTAAAAAGTATTTAAAAATACTAGGGGTATGAGTCATCTCTGTAAGAGATGGGGAGGGGACACCTAACGCAATCACAGAGTACGGCAAGCGATTAGGTAGCCTCCCTGGGAGGGGTGACCAGTGGGATGGAAAGGACAGGTATGGTCCCCAGGTCCCGCCCTCCTTAGTCTGGTCAGGAAGGACCTTGTCCCCTTCACCTTTGGCCATCCTCATGAAAGAGGGGGGAGACGTTATGGTTGTGAGTGGGGGTGGTAATCAAGGGTACGCCGAAAACACCCCAGTGGGTTTATGCTGTTTTTTTTCTGTCAGATGTGTTAATGTTGTGTACTGGACCTGAATTGCAGTAGGCGATTTACCCCCACCAATTCTAATTATGAATTGATTAGAGTGTGGCCATTTTACCTCACTTCTGGTGTCTTGTCTTGCTTGGGATGTGTCGTTGTCCATGCTTTTTGTTGTTGTTGTTTTTATATACCCATGTTGGTCCCAAATGACGGACAAAGTGGTTTGAATGATATTGCACCAACTGTTGTGGGTGGAAATAAGGAAGCTTTTGGACCCCACAAGTCCCTTCCTCAGGCATGTAGCATACTCAGTAGAAATATGTAAACTGAGAAAATATAGGGTAGAAATAAGTAAGCTTTTGGGCCAATAGATGGTCCAAACCACTTTGTCTCTCCCTGTCCCTTGGGACCAACTTGACAACCACATTCTATCTCTGTACCCGAAGGGAGTTCCTTCAGCGAGATTTCAGTCACGGCCAACATCTTGCAAGGTATCCTGTGAGAATCCAATTTGATTTTCATTTCAGTCCCAGACTCATTGGCCCTTTTTACATGGGCCGTGTCTGTGTGGGGATGCATTGTGGTCCATGTGTGATGGGTGGGGGGATGATTCAGATGGGGCACACACCCATTCCCATGCATCCACATGCACTGAGGCACTTCTGTCTTTTTCTGGTGCCTCTGTGTGTGGGGATGCATGTACGCGGGAGCATGCATGCACACCCTTGCGGGATTTACACAGGCAGCACACACACACTAGAACACCAATATTTCTGGGTGATCTAGCATGTCTACCACCTGTGTAAAAAGGGACATTACCTCTATGTTATGGATAAGGAGATCACAGTGAAATATTTCCATAACATCTCTCATTGATTACAAGTCAAAGAAAGGACAATACAGGTACCATTCCCTCACTCTCACCTCAACCACCCAATCCCCTCTCAGAGATGAGAGCTAAATTCAGAAATCAAGAACTCCCACTACTTTCCCTGTCCTCATTTCCCAGATACAGGAATAGAACACAGGAATTCTATGGTTCATTCACCTACCCGTAAGCCAGGATCGAATAGTTAGAAATGGTGTTTTTCTTTTTTGTTTCCATGAACACTTTACAAAATACACCCGATGTTTTCTTTGAAAGGGTTTAAAAAAAGACGATCCATACTTACCAAAAATAAAAATCAGAAAGTGACCACAGAAATCTCAGCAAAGAGGATTTAGGAAAGTAACATTAAATGTTGTGATTAAATTTTTATTAAATGCTATCGGTGGATGAAAGGAATTTTGTCTGGAATTTTTGAAAAGCTTTCCACTAGACGCCACCACCATTACCATCACACTATCAGGCTGCCTTCACTATCAGGCTGCGATCAACACCCAGGAGTACTCACTGCCAGCCTTCACTCCTCCCAGAGCTTTCAATGAAAAGAAGGAGTCCTGATTCCCAACCCCCTGTCTGCCAGCCCACTAGACCCCACTTTTTCTATTTCCTGCAAGATGGAAATGAAACTAAGGAGTCCTGATTCCCATGTCTCCTAGTCTAACCCAGTTGACCCTGCCTCCCATTTTAGAGCTGTCATAGATGGTTTCTGTGTTGGTTCTAAATGTGACATAAGGAGACAATGTAGTTGCAATGAACTCTTTTATATGACCAACTGCTGTTGGTGAGCATGTTTAAGTGTCGAATTATACAGGACTCTTCTTCAGCCTCCTAAAAGTTGGAACTATAGGACAAGCAGTGCATGCCAGATTCTGCATAGCCGCAATCACTGGAAAGTAGGGGTAGGACTCTGGGAGGAATTTTGGTTTCTTTTGTTGTTGTTGTTGTTGTTGTTTGTTTTTGCCAATTGTGATCAAATTTCAGTTTTCAGGGTTTTTTATATTGATTTCTGCCTCATTTTTTTCTCATTGACTTCAGTGGGTTTTCTCCAATTGAAGTTAATGAAAAGAAAACAAACCTGAAAAAAATAATCAGTGATTTGACAAGTCAAAGTCCATCAGTCATCACAGGATATGTGTTCACTATGGATGGGAATTTCAAATTTGGTTAGAGCTGAAGTGATCCAAAAATGGCAGATTAGATTCTCCTGAAATTTCAGTTCTTGATTTGATTTCAGGAGAATAGTTTTTTATTTTTATTTTTTTGCCTCGATTTCTTCTCCATTTTTTGTTTCAAAGAACTCCCCCCCAAAAGCAGTGTAATAATAATAACAATAATAATAATAATCTGAAACCGAATCAAGAACTGAAATTCTCAGAGAACCAAATCCGAAAAAATCCAATCCAAAATTTTCCCAAGTTCCATCTCTAGTGTACACCAAGTGCATGGTATATGTGCAGTGAGCACATCCTGTACTTGTACATACATTAGGGGTGGGAATACCGGTTCTCCCGAGATCCGATATTGGCGGTATTTGGGTGTTTTGACTTAATCCGAGAAATCCAATATTTACCTGTACCGGCATACTGGATTTTTAACATTAGCCGCAGTACTGGATTTTTTACATTGCGGCCATTGAAGTCAATAGCCACATTGTAAAAAATTCGGTACCACAGCCAATGTTAAAAATCTGGTATGCCGATACCGGTAAAGCCGGTACCTGGGAGATCTGATACCGGTACATCCACGTAGGGGTGGGACTTGAGGCAAAAAAACGGATACTGGTTTTACCAGTTACTGGTTTGCAAAAAATCAGTTTACCGGATTAAATCTGGTATACCGGTACCGTTTTTTCCCCATTGATTTCAATGGGGAACTGTCCCCATTGAAATCAATGG
>QEPC01002738.1:153457-180372 GCA_003113815.1 Sphenodon punctatus
GGAGGAAGCTCACCTGGCCCCAAGCCTTTTGACATTTCGGCGAATCTGTAAGACCTGGCTGTTCACCCAGGCCTTTGGGGAGGGGGGTGGGGTGGGGGAGGGGGTGTTTTATCTTCCCCCAACCTTATTTATTTATTATCCCAGCCTGTTTTATTGTAGTGTTTTTATGGATTGGTTTTATTATTATATTATAAATTTATAAATTGTTTTATAATTAACTTGTTAGCCGCCCCGAGCTGTTCACAGGAGGGGCTGGATACAAATTGAATAAATAAATAAATAACCTAAAACATTTGGGTGGGCACTCTGGGAGGGAGTGGGGGCCCTGTACCCTCTCTGGTGAAAATGGGGACTCCTGTGGGGCCTCCAGAAATAGAGAAAAAATCAGGGCCCAGGCAGTCTCCGCAGGTTGCCCTGTGGAGTCCAGCTCTGCCCCCTCCCCATCTCTGTCCTTTCTGCCTCCACCATGGGGACTGGCTCAGTGAATCGCGACTGCAGCCGCTCCTTATGTCTCCAGTGCATCCAGATGTAGTGGGAACAGAAGGAAGCGGGGCTTTGGCAGCAACAAGTCCAAAGGGTGGGAGGGAGGGGAAGACGTTGTCCCTGTTAGGGCTGAAACTCGATTTCACAATTCTTGTTTTTCTAAATGACAGTCGGGGTTCTCGTCCCCTTCTTGCAAATGAGAATGAGGCAAGAATGGTCTGGATACTCACCGAGAAAGGAGAGAATTTTGCAACCATCCCTCCCCAACAAAAGACACAGAAAGGGCCTTTTGCAAACCCTGACTATGTTTGCAATAACAGCAATGTATTCCATGTGCTCATCAGGACTGCTCCAACCACTGGGTGTCTCTCTCTCTCTCTGTTTAGCTTATATGGGGGGGGGGGGAGGACCAGGGAGAAGCAAGGAGACCAAATACATTTAAAAAAATAACTGCACATGGATGAAATGGCCGCCAAATTGCACCGGCAGTGTCGCCGCCATTTTGGAAAAGGACAGTCATTCTACGCCTGAGAGGGACTGTTAACATATGAGCAGCCTAGCTGCCTGCGCCATTTTGGAAGGGGACGTGCATGCACAGAACAGCCCCGGCACCACGTCGCACATGGGCAATGATTTTAAAAAAACATTATTTACTTATTTATTTTATTTTATTTTATTTTATTGGCAAGATTTCATACCGGGGCTGAGTTTTCAGTGGGATCTCGATCCTGGCTGAAGTCTCATGACACATCTGGTGAGAATCAAATTTGATTCTCGTTTCAGCCGTACTCCTTGGGCGTCTTTAGACATAACAAATATTGGATGTCAAAAACCCTAAACACACGTTTGACTGTTGCGTGTAAACACCATAACAATCCCAACACCAATTTGGCCACGCGATGAACACACGATGTGAACACCATTGTATCACAAGGACAATTTGCATCTTCTGGCTGAATATGTGAGCTACATTGTGTGTAACGATATTGCATGGCTTGTTAGCAGGCACAACACGGGAAACTAGACAGCAGTGCTTGCGTGCTGAGATCGGGGGCCAAGCAAAACACCAATTTGCCCCAAGGTGGGTTCTGCATCTAAGCAGCCCCAGATGGTGAACACAGAACCAAACCAGTGTTCATATTAAGGTCAAAACACACATTCAGACCCCCGTTGATGTTATGCTTCAATACACCCCTTGTCTCTCCTCCATTATTAAGTTCACAAGAGTCAAGCTGCCAGACTCCCCGAGATGCCTCTATTCCCCATGACTGTTGGGAGGTGGGGGCTGTTGGTGGAAGCTGGGGATTCTCAGGAACCATCCAGGGTCGTTGGTGCCTGGCAGAATCAGTGTCTAGACATAGACTCTGTCTGAATCTGCCTTCAGGGGAGGAAATGGTCACTGGCAGAAGTCTTGCTTCTGACCCACCTCCCCACTGAAGCCCAGAAATCCCACATCTGGTCCATGGAACTTCTGAGCCCGGAAGTTGGGCTGAGGGAGCAGGGAAGGGCTGATGACATGACTGAGCAGTGGGGGTGGGGGAGACTGTGCAGCTCATCCAGAAGAGCAGTGTCCTCCACCACAGGAAGCAGATCAGTGCCCTGGATCTTGCTTCTGCATGGTGCATAGTGCTCTGCTGGGGCAGTTCCTTGGGGGATGCTCAAGTATTTAATTGAACTCATTAGCTAATGAAGCAGTTCAGTGGATCCAAGTCACATTTTAAGTTAACCAAGCGCTAAGTGCCGGGTTTTATGTTAACATGATCTCAATATGGAGACAGTGACCTTTGTTTCTAATGTGCTGGGATTTTGTTACCTGGAAAGGGCTGTCAAAGTGCCCACTAACTGCTGTAATTCCACGTCCTCCTGTACACAAAAACAAACCAAGAAAGCTGAACATCCTCACAAATTGTTTCTCGTGATAAATGCTCTCCCCTTGCTTTTACAATTAGACGCTGCCCCGTTCTGTGTGCTCCAAGAGCTGCCGTCCTGGATACAGCAGGAAAGTTCGGGAGGGAGAACCGGTTTGCTGCTATGATTGTGTCCCGTGCCCAGAAGGAACCATTTCAAAGCAGATGGGTAGGTGACTAACACCGCTTTTAAATGAGGCACTGAAAAGCGCCTCCTGAGCCCCGGCTTTCAAAACGCACCTCTTCAAAAACCGCATCTCCAGCCGCCGCCACTGCTGGCAATGGGGAGTACGTCACTTTCAGCAGCGCGGGGTGCGTGTAAACACTCCCACATGGCTTTTCTCTCAACGTGGGTTTCAGGAGGTGCTTTTCAGCACCCCGTTTAAAAGCGGTGTCAGTGAGTAGAATGACTCTGGAATATTATCAAACTTTTTAAAAATTAACTTTGTTCTGGCTCTCATTAGTTTTCTCTTTCTCCAAATATTTATACAAGTTTATAATCAGAAATAATTATGAAAAAGAAATTTGGAAGCCAAGAAAATTACCTCCATCCATTAATTTATTATTATTATTATTATTATTATTATTATTATTATTAATTTATATAACACCAGCAATGTGTCATCCTGTACAACCATAATTAGAGAGATCAAACAAATTCTGGTCATCAGATATTTGGGCCTTATTTATCAGGCAAATGGGGGCAGGACAGTGCAATATCGGGAAAGGTGAAACGAACTGTCAAATCGTTGGTGGCCTTTTTTAAGGCTAGAGGGGGCTATTTAGTTGCCCAGGCGGTTAAAATCTTTTCCTTGAAATGTGTCCCACAGCTGCTATATGGTGCGTATTTCTGGGTATTAGATACATTTGGAAATTTGGACAGATTGCAATCTTGTTTTGTAAGAGCTTTACTCTCAGTTCCGCCAGGAGTAAGTAGTATGGCATTGTGTTAGCGTGCAGGTTGCTTCCTATACAGGAGAGAGTGTGGCATGGTGCTGTTAATTATTGGTTGTGCCTTCTATTTAATATGGCTGCCCCATTGTCACAACGGGTGTTGGCAAATAAAGCGCCTAATGTATGGACTCAGAGGGTAGTGAATAAAGTCAAGTTGCTGGGTTTCTCCCCATAGGCTCTAGTCCCTTTGGGATTTAACGGGGCTAAAAAGCTGTTGGTCGATAGACTGTCTGACATAACACGGCAGGAAGTAATTGCTAATATTCGGGAGAGTAGGGCGCTGGGAGATTATGTTTTGTTAGCCAACACCTCTCGATCCCCTACGTCCTATCTAGTCAATTCAAAGATTTCAAAAAAAGAGGAGGTTATTTATGTTGGCAAGATTGAACTATTTCCCCCTCAGAGCTGGTAGAGGGGAGATAGAGAGGGGTTCCCTTGGCAGAGCGATTATGCCAGTGCCACCTAAAGCAAATTGATTCACTCACCCATACTGACCATTCTTTGAAGAGACCCGACTAAGGTTTATCTCTCCGCTCATCACCTCCTTTCCGGGTAGACAAGCTAAATTTTATGTGAGTTTCTTGCTGGGTGATCGCTCCACTGACACTACAACCAGGGTGTCTGATTTTCTTTGGCATGTATATAGTATAAACCTGAAAAGTAAGACATTCGAGAGGGTTTTATGATGGATTTATTTTATGAGATGGGATTGTAAGATAGAGGGTGGAGGTTGGTCCGGCTAAATATTTTAATATTTTATTTTATGTTTTAATTGGATGTTGGTTTAATTGTATACCTTTCATATTAATTTTATATTGTTTATATGTATGTGGTTGCAATGGCCTGACTGGCTAGGCAATATGAATAAATGAGATTGAGAATTAGAGACAGGTCCCTACCCAAGGGGCTCACAATCCGGGAAAGATGAGGGTGGGAAGACAAGGGAAAGGGGAACATCGGGAGAGAGAAGGATACATTCATGAAGTTTAGACGTTGCATGTGCACGTGCTCAGCTTAGTTGCAGTGGGAAAAGGGACTCTGCACGAAAGAAAATTTCAAGCTAATAATATAATTCCTTGTGCGAATATGAAGTTTTCTACTCTTAGTAACATAAAACAAAGGGGTTTTTCCAAGAAAAAATCTCACACAATTTGACAGATGGGGAATGATTCGTTTCATTTTATTGGACACTGGCAAGTCTAAACTATTTTGGTTCCTTTCAGATGCAGATCATTGTGACAAGTGCCCAGAAGATCAGTATCCAAATATGGAGCACAATCAATGCATCCTCAAAGTCATAACCTTCCTGTCCTATGGGGAACTACTGGGGATTGTGTTGGTTTCCTTGGCTCTTTTCTTTTCTCTGATCACAGCTCTGGTGTTTAGAATCTTTATTAAGCACCGGAACACTCCCATAGTCAAAGCCAACAACCGGGATCTCAGCTACATTCTCCTCAGCTCTCTATTGCTCTGCTTCCTTTGCCCTTTACTATTCATTGGCCATCCCAGCAAGGTGACCTGCCTACTTCGACAAGTTGCTTTTGGTGTCATCTTCTCCGTTGCTGTTTCCACTGTGTTAGCAAAAACCATTGTTGTGATTCTGGCCTTCTTGATCACAGTCCCAGGAAACAAAATGGGAAAGTGGGTGGGGAAAAGACTGGCAAATTCGATTGTCCTTTCGTGCTCCCTTATTCAAGTTGGTATCTGTGCTGTATGGTTGGGAACCTCTCCCCCATTCCCAGACTTTGACATGCATTCGCAGACTGGAGAAATCATAGTGGAATGTAATGAGGGGTCAATCACCATGTTTTATAGTGTCCTTGGCTATATGGGCTTCCTGGCCATCATCAGCTTCATTGTGGCTTTCCTAGCCAGGAAGCTGCCCAATATTTTTAATGAAACCAGGTATATCACCTTCAGCATGTTGGTGTTTTGCAGCGTGTGGGTGTCCTTTGTTCCCTCCTACCTGAGCACCAAGGGGAAATCCATGGTGGCTGTGGAGATCTTCTCTATCTTGGCCTCTAGCGCTGGGTTACTGGGTTGTATCTTCCTCCCCAAATGTTATGTTATTGTGATGAGGCCCAATCTGAACACCAGGGAGCAGCTAATAAGGAAAAAGGTTTAAGGAATCTAATTCTGGGGAACTTTGGCCTATTGTGCTTATTCCCTCCCAGTTGCACCTCGGTGGGGTTGATTCCATGCTCCATGGAGCGCCATGCAGAGGATGTGTGGAACACGCGTATAGCCATACGCAAAAACCCGGTGCACACCCCCAGCACAGGGCCTATGGTGCTGAAACAAACTGCATGTTTGCGCGCACATGTATATGCACGGCTGTGCACGCATGGCAAGGAAATGGCCCCACTGAAACCAACTGAGCTCTCTTGGAGTGCATCTCTGCTACAACTGAAATGGGCACTTCATTTAGCACCCGCAGGTGATACACACTTATTTGTATAACTCATTGAGTACTTGATGGGCCACCCAGGTACTGAGCATCTACCCATATACCGCCTCACCCCCAAAAAAGATAATTTCCGATACTGACTTTTTGTTTTTCTGATTACCAGTCGGTATATTGCAACGGAAAACAGAAAAATCAGGGTGGAAGTCAATAAATCTGGACTGGAGAAGTTGACTTTCTGGGACCAGAAGTCAATTTTCTAAGACGAAAAAAAGATGAAAAAGTGTTGGAAGTTGAAAAATCAGGACTGGAAGTCACCATTCCATGACATTGGGTACCCAAATCAGGTTGCAATCATGTACCAATCGGTACCCAATGTTGTTGTGTCAATTCAGGTATTAGAAATTCAATGAGTATACCTTTTTTTGCAGGCACTCATTGCAGCTCTAATCTGTTGCGTGTATATTTAGTTTCCTTTCTTCTCCCTCATGCATAAAGGTCAAGAATAATATAAACTTTAAGGTAACACAAAGTTCAAGCATAAATTTCATATGCTTGACTCATCCAATATAGAGTGTGTCCATCTGGTGTTGGATTTGCCCAGGGATAGTATGTATATTCTCTTGGTGTACTGACCACACCACTGCAAGTTGGTTCCCTAACTGCTCTAGCTGAGCTGGTCTCAGAGGTGGTGTAGAAATCGCCTAAACTTATGGTTTTGGGTGATTTCAACATATATGCTGAGGCTAGCCTTTTAGGGGTGGAGCAGGAGTTCATGACTGCCATGACAACCATAGGCCTACCCCAGATAATACCTGGCCCCACACGAGGCAGGACACACATTGGGTTTGAAGGGCTGTTGGAGCATTGGCAATGCAACAGTACAGAAGAGAGTAATTTGAAGAAAGCTTGACACAAAAAAAATTCCAGTGAGAAGCACACTGTGAATGAAGGAGACGTTGCTTGAGAATTATACTATAAAACCCCGCCCATTTGAATGAAGGAGATATTGGCCTGAGATTTACATCTTAACATTTAATTTGAGGAGGCTTATATTGGAGGTTTGAAGAAGTTCACACGAAACGAGGACAACAACCGGGGACTCGTAACATCGTTTAGTTTAGTTTTCCTTGATAGTGACTTCCTCTTTGTTTATCACCATTTGGACTTTGAACGTCTCTTGATAATTTCTGGCCTTGGAAGATTCGTTTCTCATGATTGTCTATTTTGCTGTTTGTATGATATTAGAGTATGTTATTATGTAATAAAAACAGGGAACACATCACCCTATTGTGACCTGTTGGGTACTTCTTCCAAGATCGGTCATTGTCGGAGACCAATGCTGGACCATTAGTCTGACCCAATATGGCACTACTTATGTTCTTATGAATCCTCTCTCATAGAAGTCTGTAGAGAACTGCTGAACTCAAATGTGGGGCACAGCTGTAAAGATGCTGAAGAACAAATGGATGATTTGAAGGGGATTTGGGAGCTTGGGGAATTGTCGGTGCACCCCAAATAAGACAGGACACGATTGTATGGATTTAATATGGCCGCACCCTTTATTAATCTAGATTACAAATAAACCAAATAGGTGAGGGGGTGACATCGCCTATTGCGATCAGGGTCCAGTATCCAAGAACACAACTTGATTAAACCTTTAAACTCAGGGGAGGTTTCGATATACCCCCGATAATCTTCCCCAACAACGATGCGTCTCCCCTTCATCCAGTGCCGTAGGCACGGCCAAAGGGGACATAGTCCATTCAGACTTGAGTAAGGCATAAGGTGCCCTCTCGGTGGGGGGCCATACATGGAGGATACATGCAGGACGTGGCCCATTTATTAGGAACTACGCCCTATATATGTGAGGGGGGGTGCACGGACCGAACACGGACTGGGCTATTCTTTTATTTATAAATGCTCTTAGTCTCAGACCGATGATTGTGGCTGTAACTCCGGGGAGCCCGCCCAGCAAGACGGACAGAACTAGGTTGGCCAGAGATGCAAATGTTAGATGATACTTATGAGAAATGCAGGTTGCAGGGCTACATTGGAGCCAGTACAGCCCTGCAACCTGCATTTCTCATAAGTGTCCTCTTAAAATTTGCATCTTTGGCCACCCTAGACAGGACCAGCATCTAGTTTAAAGCCTCCCCATTCCTCTTCTTCCTCCATTTGTCCTGCTATGCCCTCTCCGCATCATGAGAGTGACCCAGCCCATGCAACAAGAGCAGGTGTCCTGCTGTAAAGTTTAAACTCCTAGTTTTGGCTATTGCCCCCCACGTGCGCACACAGAGCCAGCGAGATCTTTGCTGATTTAACTTTTATTGTGTTTCTCTGCTAAGGAAAATTCAGAGTGCAATGAAACCATGGGTGTTTTTACACACACATTTCTCCTGTATGTTTGCTGTTACATCCTGAACTTTCTGTGTGTCTAAATCACTCACTCAGATCTTAAACATCCGGCTCTTTGAACTTCTGCGTAGAACTTCTCCCAGAACTTTTGTGTGTAAAAAGTTCTCCCAGTAAGCTGCTTTGCTCCAGGCAGCTGTGGTCACTTGGTTTCCATGGCAGCCCCTCATGTCTACAGCTGTGACTACTTTAGGCTGCCTCGGGGCAGTGTTTGTGTGAAAAATGCATCTGGAACTTACCTGTGGACTTTTAAACCCAGAAGACTGAAAAATCCGGAACGTTAAGGTGTGTGTAAAAATGCCCCATATTACCCACATTCCAGGATACACTTTCCCACCCCTGTTGCAAAATATCTCCTTTCGCTTCTCATGGCGCAGAGCCCGGTGGATCCAGCTTAAAGCTGCTCCCACTAATGAGCTGTGGCTCCACGGGGACCCCGGTACCAGAGGAATGGGAACTGCAAAAGGAAAGACCCTTCCTTTGTCCCCATCACAGCCCCAGCTGACTGGCTCAGCCTCATTGCCATTGCCAGCTAGCAGGGGGCATTTTTGCAGTTTGTCCAGCCCTAGGGAGAACAGTTAGGACTCACCCTCCCTGCAGAGAGAAACAGCCGCAGGACAGGAAGCCAGAGCTGGACCCACCCACCCGGGTCCCCACAGATTGAGACGGGTGAACTAGTGTTGTCACTACGGTGGCCAAATATGCAAATTTTAGAGGACACTTATGAGAAATACAGGTTGCAGGGCTGCATTGGAGCCAGTGCAACCCTGCAACCTGTATTTATCATGTGTCCTCTAAAACCTGCATATCTGGCCACCCTAGTTGCCACCTAGGCACAGTTTTAAGGCACACTTATGAAAAATTCATCTTGCAGGGCTTGCACCGGTGCTAATGCAGGCCCTGCAACATGTATTTTCCATAAGTGTCCCTTTAAAATGGACCTAGGTGGCAACCCTACTTGAAGAACCAGGCAAGCGATGCCAAAGCCTCAGAGGCTGAACCGGACTACAATCCCCAGCAGGCTTTGCGCTGGCTCTGGCCAATCCCGTGCGAGGTTCGCGCACAAAGGCTGCTGGGGCTTGAAGGCAAACGGGTGCCTTTGAGGAAGGAGAGGACGGGGACCCGGCTCGGGTTCTGTCTCTTCCTTCCCGCCACAGGCTCCCTCTTCACCTTTTTTGTTGCAGCTGGGCAGCCGGGTCCCACTTGGCGGCTACTCCCCCCCACCCCCGCCCCGTATGCCCAAGGCTTGGACTACAACTCCCAGCAGCCCCTACGCGGCCGCTCAGCCTCGGCGCGCAAAGGCTGCTGGGGGTTTTGTTGGCAGCCTGGGGCCTCTGCTCGGGAGAGAAGGTCGGTGCGACGGAGGGTCTGTCGGTCCCCGGGCGGGGGCGGGGGGGTGATGCCTGGGCTCGTTGGCCTTCCACCCCCTGCCCTTCCCTGGGGCTCTGCCTCGTCCCCTGGCAGGGGACCCCCATAACCCCCCGCCCCCCATAGCGCCTGTAGAATCGCAGGGGGAGCCGCCCCTCCCCGGCCACGCTAGAGCTGCCTCCCTGGCTGCCCAGAGACAGGCCGGGGTCGCCACCTAGACACGGTTATGAAAAAATACATGTTGCGGGGCCTGCATTGGGGCCCATTGCAGGCCCTGCAACATGTATTGTTGTTTGACAAGTGTTCCCCGTGGAGGGGGGGGGCATGCCCCCCCCTTTAAAATAGAGGACGCTTATGAAAAATACATGGTGCGGGGCCATATTGGTTCTAGTGCAGCCCTGCACCATGTATTTTTTATAAGCATCCTATTTTAAAGGGCGGTATGGCCACCTTTCCGTGGCCTCTGTGCTGCCAGGCTCAGCGCCCCGCCCGTGCTCTTGGAAATACCAGGCTACTGCCCCCCCCATCTTAGACACTTCCCCACCCTCTCCCCTCCCTTAGGCAACTGTGGTACCTAAATTAAACGGGGAAAGGGAGGGGGGTTCATTTAACCCGAGAGAGAGATTGAGATTTATTTAGCCATTTACAATACAAAAATAAAGAATATACAAATCGCAGCCATCCTTCCTAATTGGAAATAGCAACCTCGGATGAAAACCGTCCCGGTTCAGAATTGCCTTAGTTGGTGCCTTTCCCCAGGAGGATTTTATGGCAGTTGGGCGTGGCCAGCACTGGGGTGATGGGCACTGGGTGGCCCTAGTGGGGGGGTGTGTGTGGCTGAAAGTGTGTGGTCCCCCCCCCAATCTCCCTTTGCAGTTCTTTGAAGTCATTTGCTGGGCTAGGGAAGAAGTATGAATGTTTGTTTGTTTATTTATTTAATAAGTTCTACCCCGCCCCATCCAGCCTCGTGGCGGCTCGGAACAAATTAGGTAATTTACAACTGATTAAAATATACAAAAAAAATATATGTTACAGTTATCCGCCGTAGTACCTCTTCCCAGACCCCCAGCCTCCTCTTTGTGACCCAGGCCCGGCTGCCCTGTGCTAAGAGCAGGTCTTTGGGGTGATGAGGCGCGGGAGCTGGGAATGGGGGCAAAGTGTGGCTGAGCAGGAGAAGATTAGAGTTAAGTTTTTTTTAGGGTTGGGGTGTCCCTCTCCCCCACCCCCTTTGGGGTTCCTGTTACTCCCTTGCTGGGCAAGCTTGTGTGTTCTGCTTTAGAAATGTCAGGTTTCGGGTGGCCAGATATGCAAGTTTTAGAGGGCGCTTATGAGAAAATACAGGTTGTGGGACTCCCTTGCGACCTGTAATTCTCATAAGTGTCCTCTTCACATTTGCATATCTGGCCATCCTATTCAAGCTCAGTCCCTGGGAGGGCGAGGGCAAGATGGCAGCCATCACTTGGGGAGGCGATGGGGAGGCCCAGTGATTTTGGTTGAGGTGGCAACAGATGTGAAATGCTCCTTTTTCTCCGTGGTAATTCACGGAGGAAATTCCTCCTGCTGGAGGCGGATGGTGTGTTGGGGCTGCTTCTGTCGATACGGTTCTCTCTCACGTTTGCATCTCTGTTTCCCTCAGGAAGAAGCACCTCTTACTAAATGAGCTGATTGCGAGCTCCAGCCCCTCCACGTGAGCTGTAGGGACAGCCCTTTGTGTTGACCTGACTGCAGGGTAGAGCCAGAGGCTGGGCCTTTCCCGCCAGTGACGGGCTGAAGAAGGCCCCAGCTGGGATAAGGCCCACGGCCATCTAAAGATATAAAATGGCTTCAGAGCAGGAACGGGCCCGCCCGTTCCTGTTAGAGCAGCGGGAGCAGCCAGGAGTGAAAATGGAGCAGCGGGAAACAGCACGCCTCAAACCAAGGGAGGGGGTAGGAAACCTCCCTTTTTTGATCCAGGCCGGGACCATCGGGGAGTTACTGGGCTGGGCGGAATCACAACAGCTTAAGCAGGAATTGCAGGTAGGGCTGCCCCAGAGCTGTGAAGCCCAGTGGCAGCGGCTGCTGGCAACGGCACAGGCCCCTCTGACCCCAGCCTGGCACAACCTGCAGCTGCCTGAGCTGACCCAGAGGGACGATATCGAGGCCTATCTGGTGACCTTCGAGCGAGTGGCTGACGCCTGCCAGTGGCCGAGAGGAGAGTGGGTGACCCGACTCGTACCCGCCCTCAGTGGAGAAGCCCAACAGGCCTACAGCAGCCTGGACGCCAGAGACAGGAGAGACTACGGGAAGGTGAAGGCCACCATCCTGCGAGGGTGCAACATCAGCGCAGAGACGCAGCGCCAGCGCTTCCGGCAGTTCTGCTACCAGGAGGCCGAGGGCCCCCGAGAGGTTTGCAGCCGACTCTGGGAGCTTTGCTGTCGCTGGCTGAAGCCGGAGAGCCGCAAGAAGGAGCAGATCCTGGAGCTGCTGATCCTGGAGCAGTTCCTGACCGTCCTGCCCCAGGAAATGCAGAGCTGGGTCAGGGAATGTGGCCCAGAGAGCTGCGCCCAGGCGGTGGCCCTGGCTGAGGGTTTCCTGCTGAGGCAGCCAGAGGCCGAGAGCCGGGAGCAGCAGGTGAGTGTTTAATCTTGAGGGGCCCAGACTCAGTGACGGGACACGGAGCGTGAGCTCTGCTCGTGCAGGAACGTGGAGCTGTGGGGCTGGCTGGGAATGTCACTGTCAGGTTATTTCCTGCCTCCGCTTGAGCAGGAACCAGGATTGGAAAGAAACCAGCCCTGATCCCTGCCCCATTGAATGCTTTGGGGCTGCTCCCAGAGTTGGGACTGCTCAGTGTAAGTGAGGGAGGTGGGGATCTGACCCACAGCTGTAGTATGTTCTCCCCCGGCCCTGTCACTCTGCCCTGAATGGGATCATTGCTGCTGTTTCAGGTGTCAGGCGCGTGCCAAGAGATGGTTGTGAATTTCCCCGAGGAAGATTGGTCTCCGTCGGACACCGGGCAGAGGCAGCCCTACGGCGAGGCCGGACAGGAGGGCGATGGTGATGCCAGCTCTGTGGGTGAGGATCCATTACTAGATGCTCCGACGTTCCTAGGGTAGCGTCAGTGAAGAATCCTTTTCTTTCTGGTGCTTGAGATTCATGGGCTGCAAATTAGGCCCAAAGACTTTGGGGGAGGGGGACTCATGAGGGGTAGAAGGAGCGATAATAATACATAAAATTGTATTATAAAATACGAAGTGTTTTGTGCATAAAATACATATAATACGTACAATATACATTTGATTGTATATTTTATACAATAAAATATAAACTACATAAAAAGTCAGTTAAAAACCAACCCCCAAACCCATCCCCACCTCCATAAACCGGTCTTGAATGGCCTCTGGAAAATGCTTGGGCTATGGCGAACTTCCAAAGCTTTGGAATTCCCTTTCCCCTGGAACAGCCGCTGGGGATGCTACTCCGTGCGCCCTTGCCGTCCCGTGCGGGCTTGGTGCAGCGATGGAACCTGTAAGAGGGCATCTCTAGCAGAACGTGGAGAACACGATAAAACATAGTGGAGGAAGCGGTCTGTAAGGCCCACGCCATTTATGGCTTCATAGGTCAAAGCGACCATCTTGAACTGTTCCTTGAGCGCTATAGGAAGCCAGCGTAGACTCCAGAGGACGGGTGTAATGTGTTTCTGGCAGCCCAACCCTGTCAGAAGACGGGCCAGCTGCAGCCCCTGAATGGGCTTCAAGGACAGCCTCACTTAGTGCTCATTGCAATAGCTTGGCCTCGAGGTTATGAAGGCATGGATGATGGTGGCCAGGTCTGAATCGAAAGCGAGCCAGCCACCCTGCCTTCTCATCAGGTGGAGTTGGTAGAAAGCCCTTCTGGCTGCTGTTGCAGCCTGATGTTGCAGGCACAGCCAGGGATTCAGGAGCACCTGAAGGCTGAAAGCCTCAATAACAAGGTGGGGCCAGGCCACCGCGATGATGTGTCCCTAGCCTCCCCAGGTCACGGGGCCGGCCAGCCTTCATCACTTCAGTCTCAGCTGCGATTGGCTCACCCCCATCCAATCCCCAATGGCAGCCAACCACTGAGTAAACACTGAGAGTGCAGGGCCCAGGTTGGATGAAAAAGCAAGCTAGAGTTGGGCATCATCAGCATATTGATGGCACCGCACCCCGAATCTACACACCTTCTCGGTTGCCTGCAATGCTACAGGTGCACCCTCATCAGTGGGCACCGCCAGTTGAAGCTGATCCAAATAAAAGGGACAAGATTGAACTTCCACAGTCCCAAACTGACTCTACCATCAAACTAGTGGCTCTCTAGAGGCGGGCCAACATAACTGGTCCACTACCCCAGTGGTGACAGACGAGGGCAAGAATCTTGCCCCTGAGAAGGGTGGTAAGTGGCCCGCTGTATCTGGGTTGTCTCTGCCTAGAGCTGGAACCATCTGCTGCCTACTGTGTCCAGTTTGCTGCCTACTTTGCAGACAAAAATCTCTCATAGTTGGCATGACATGATGCTTCTCCAGATACAGAGTCAGAGTTCGAGGATGGGGAGGCTCCAATATATTTTTGTTTGGATTACTCTCTGTTGGTGTCACTCACCGATGCAGAGGGTGTACTTGGAGGAATGCGAGCAACCCAGTTGCAAGCTAGATCCGTGCCCCTCCTGGCTGATGAAAGCCAGCCGAGAGAAACTGGGTCCATTGCTGACCGAGGGTATTTTGCTGGATCGCCTTAAATCTGGAACCATCCATCCCTTGCTCATCAGGGGCTCTTGTTGACTCCATGACCATTTATTTTCCTTTTTAGGAAAGGTTATTGAACAGGTGGTGGCCTTGCAGCTTCAGGTTGTACCTGAATGCTGTTGGATTCCCAGACCCATGTAAGTCAGGTTTCCATCTTGGGAATAGTATTGAGATGGCTTTGGTTGAACCTCGTTGGCGATCTTTGCCTGGAGATCAACAGGAGAAACGGTGCCCTGTTGGTCTTATTAGACCTTTCAGTGGCTTTTGATACAGTTGATCGTTGCGTGATGTTGACACGGTTGTGGGATTTGACCGGGTTCCACAGGACTGCTCTTGAATGGTTCCTCTCATTTTTTTGTTGGGGAGGTCACAGAGGGTAGTGATGGGTGATTACTCGTCGTCACCTCAAGATCCCTCCTGTGGAGTCCTGCAGGGCTCCATCTCATCTTCCCCCTCCTGTTCAATGTATATTTGAGACTGCTGGGTGAGATCCTGCCTAGATTTGGAGTGAAGTGCCATCAGTACGCTGATGATTCCCAGCTGTACCTTCCCCCCTTCATCTGACCCAAGTCCTGTGTACCTTGTGTTTAGTGCCTTGCTGCCATTGGGGACTGGATGCAGATGAGCCAACTGAAATTGAACCCTGACAAGACCAAAGTGGCGATAGTGGGTCAGTCCTGTGTCATGGGGGGGCATAGGAACGTCTGTCAGCGACGTGGCCCAGCCTCCTTTTGGTCACTCAGGTTCACAGTCTTTGAGTGCTACTGGATTCATTGCTGCATCCAGACTGAGAAAGGTGCTCCTAGCCACTGCCACCAACTTCCATCTGGTGAGAAGGATGTAATCCTTTTTATCAGGCAGACCTGGCCACCATCCTCTGTACTTTCAAGGCTATGCACTATGTGGGGCTGCCTTTGACGACTGTTGGAAGCTGCAGCTGGTGCAGAATGAGGCAGCCTGCCTTCTGATGGGAGGTGAATTTCAGGGATCATATTATATGTGTAACTCAGACTCTGCCCTGATTCCAGTAGCTGTCTGGGCACAATTCCAGGGCCTGGTTTTGAGCTACAAAGCCCTAAATGGTTTGGGTCCAACCTATCTAAAAGGCTGCCCTCTCCCATACACGTTCCATTGTGATCCCTCAGGTCAGCTTCCTGCTAATTCCATCATGGTGCCGAGTGTATATGGCTGACGCCCACAGTGAGGCTTTCTCAGTGACTGCCCCACAGTTCTGGAATTCCCTTCCTTTGGAAATTAGCCAAAGCCCAAACCTACATACGTGATGACGTCATGCCAGACACTTAAGTTTGTGTGTCCTGAACATCACTTCCCAAGTCCAGCTCAGTCAGGGACTGTGTTGTGTAGTTGGGCGGTCGGCACACCAACAGAATCCCCAGTTGATCCTGGCCCTCAAATACAAGGTGAACATGCTCTGTTTGGCAGGGTAGCCCTGGATGCCTTCGATAGACCAGCTTGTCTTTACAGACCACTGATCCCAGGCTGGTGCTGTATGGCGTACCCAGCCAGCACCATCTGGGCCAATATAGGGCCAGACCAGAGGCCTCCTCCATCTAGGTCTCCATAATGCATGCAAGGTCAGTGGCTTCATCCTGAATAAAGTTGGTGGTGATTGATGGGTTTTATTCATCATCAACCTTGCATTGAACAGCCGCAATGACAGATACTGGTCTCTAGGGGACTGGCAGCATGTTCCCTTTCCATTTCGGCTTCTCATGGGGAGAGTTCTCCTGTTTTCACCCCCTATCCCCTTCATTTCCTTTCTCTGTCTAGTTGGGAACTTGGTTCCTGTGATCAGTGACATTTTTTTCTGAAGTTTCCTTTCTCCCAAGGCCAGAGATTAAATCGTCTGTCTTTCACTCCAGGAAGCAACGAAAATGTCGAAGAGACTTGTTGCCAGGCAGATGCTGAACTACTGGGAAGGCCAATGACATTTTCGGCTGGAGCAGAAGGGGAAGTTTCTTCAAAACCTGCTCTGGGAGAATCCTGTGCAAGTCACCGCAGAGGACAGAAACAGCCGAGTGGCTTCCCTTCAAAGAGGAGACAGGACAAATCCTCTTCACCTCCTAGAACTGCCAGTGAACACCAGCAGAACAATATCAACTTGGTGGAAAATCTGAACATGCCGGCAGAGAGTTCGTCCTGCATTGATGATCAGGTTACCAGCCAAGGAAAGAGGAATGCTCCAGGCACTGTATGTGTGAACAAGTGTAACAGTATGAAGCTTCTTAATAGGCATCAGCAAATCCACACGGGAGAACGATGCCATCAGTGTTTTGTATGTAAAAAGAGATTTAGAATGAGGTCGGGTCTCATTCAACATCAGCAAACCCACGCAGGAGAAAAACCCCATCCGTGTCTTGTAAGTTTGAAAAAATTCAATCCAAACTCAGACCTTTTTAGATATCAAAGTATCTACACAGGAGAAAAACCCTATTCTTGTCCCGAATGCGGGAAACAGTTCACTCGGAGATCAACCCTTATTGTACATCATCGAACCCACACAGGTGACAAGCCCTATGAGTGTGCCGAGTGTGGGAAAAAGTTTGGTCAGTACCCACACCTTATTGTACATCAGAGAATCCACACCGGAGAGAAACCCTATCAGTGCGCTCAGTGTGGGAAAAGGTTCAGTCAGAGCTCTAATCTTGTGCGGCACCAAATTGTCCACGTGGGGTACACAACTTGAGCAGCAAAACCCTGCCCCACTCTCTAGAGAACTGCTGAGTGTCAGTATGGGGGCTGGAGGGAAGCTGAGGGACAAATAGATTTTCTGGGGATGCCAGAAGGGGAGGGTGGTGAGTGCAGGGGGAATTAGTGATTTAAGTTCCATGGTGAATGCGAGTTGCTGGGTGAAGGACTTAAGGTTGTTGGAAGACTCAACCATTCCTGGACCCTGTTCATCTTGGGTGATGAGAAGCAGAAGTGAAGGGGCTAGGGACTCAATTGAGAATTTGGGGGCCTTGAAGGGGGAGAGGGAGCTGGAGGCTGGATTGGTAAATTTTCATCTCAGCAGGTTGTGTCGAGGTGCAGGTGTCTGCCGTTAGCCCCAAGCTACCGTCACAAGGTGGGGGACGGAGGGGAACGAGCCAGGTGCCTGGGTCTGCAATGTCTTGGAATAGGTGTTGTCAGTTGGGAGGAGAGAGAGAGATTTGGGTGGGGGTGGGCAGGGTGGGGAGAGAAGTGTATGGTTGTAAATAAGTTTTGTTTCTGACGTTGGGTGGGGGGCAGAAAGGGTTAATCTCACGTTTGTTACTGCAGTGCAAAAATAATGACCCTCCCCAAATGCGATGTCCTTCTCTCCTGATTGCGCCCTCCCGCTTTAGAAGGCCGACTTGATCTTTCCGTTGCTTGCGGCCATGGATCTCGCTGCAGTTTGGTTTTAGTCTGTTTCTCCTCTCAGTTCAGGGAATTCACAGCTGCGTAGAATTATTGCAAGGGCCACTGGGGTGGGTGAGGTCCTTGATGACTTGCATGTCAGCTCACAAAGAGTCTGGCGCACCCCCGCATGGGGGACAGCCCAGCAGGATCTCCCATATTTATTTCCTCTCTAGGGATCCAGTTTAGTTTTAATTAGAAGGGTGGGCTCTGCGAGAGCAATATATAACTAACATACGACCTTCCTCCCCATGCGCTCTCCCAAACTTACCAGGTGTTGTATATCCCAGGCAGACTCTGCTTTAGAATTCTCGTCCTATCAGGCACAGACCCTGCTTGAAAAAGTTCTGGGTTTCTCCCCCCGATGGGTCAGGTCCGGGGCCGGAAATTAACGTTCCCCTGCCCTGACCAAGCTGGGGAGGGGAGCGATGCGCAGCTGGTCAGTGGCTCATGCCCCAACCCCAACCTTCATGGGCAGCCTTGGCTGTCAGGACGCTCCATCCCCACACACACTGGGGCGGGCAGGCACCTGGTTTCTCTCGCTCTGGCCTACCTGGGTGGCCCATGGGGCTGGACCCATGGGCCCAGTTCATTCTGGTCCAGGCCCATGTTGTTAGCCCAGACACCAACTCCTCCAGGCTTTGAACCAGGCCCATATCTGGCAGACCTAGAACAGACGTGCAGGGTTCAGCACAGAAGAGTCGGGCCAATGTTGCTTCTGCTATAACAGCCACTGATTTGCTGGGTTAACAAGTTCTAACCCTTTACCTGCCAGTTACTCCCCTTCCTTAAAATGATGTGCTTGTATTATTCCTTAGCACTTCAGCTTTTAGTTAACAGTGTTTTTCTATGCAATAAAATTTTCCACTTTCTCCAGCTTGGCGTTCTTTCTAGTTCTGTGGTAGTGTCATGGATTTTCATGGGTAAGATAGTAAGACGAGGAGGCTGCCAGCAGATTCAGCAGCAGAGTTCTTTATTCAGCAGAGACACAGTGTGCTGCGGGCTTCCAGGATCATCAGATCCCGAGCACCCACTAGAAAGGGCAGTACATATGTTATACAGAAATCCTTGGGCAGAAAGCCCTTACATGGCTTGTCGCTTCTGCGCAGAGAAGCAAATTGCAACACAACTTTCAAAGTGATTATATTGAGAAAAGACAGTTTACTTCTAAGTTCAAGTTGGTGGTGAGATAACAGTGGAAAGAAAGAAAAAAAGGGAGGTTCTCTATCTAAGCTAAAGCCAGCTGCATAGGCTTATCTATGTGAAAAGGAACAGAGCCTGTCTTGTTTAAAGGGCAAAGCAAACATTTCTAACATGGCAAGGTAACTACAGGTCAAACAGAATTATAGGCTTTTCATATTTCTAAGATGGCGGAGGGTTACCACGGGGCAAACAGAAATATGGGTTTTTCTACCACAGTAGAACCCCTCTTCCCCACCCCCATCTGCTGTTAGGTTTTAGAACATTCCCACAGACGTCCGCTCGTTCGAGGAGAAACGCAAAAGTCCTGCAATGCAGTGTGAAATTTGAACAGGGTCTCAGAGAAATAAAAGGTGAGTTGTTTCCTAGCGATGTCGTGCAGGATTTTTTTTTCCCCCTCAGACTTCCACTTTACAACTATGCCCCTTTATAATACTATGCTGCGCTCAGCTCTGATAAAATTACCTCCGTTAAGATTGGGATGAATCACAGAGGCAGGTAAATCTTTGCCCAGGAGTGATCCTGCCTGAAACACGTATAGCAGGGGTGGGGAAAATTTTCCTTCCCCGACGCAACTTTGGGAATTAGTATAAAAAATGAGGGCAGGGATGCTTAAGGGTGCATGATGGATCTGTCTTTTTTTTTCATCATTGTAAAAGATGAAGAAAGGCATAAATTAGGGTTGTGCATTTGTATTGTTTTCTCTTATTTACAAAAAAAAAAATAGAGTCCCAGTAAATAAGGATACAAAAATGGATGACTAGGTAAACGATTGTCATTTAGTTTCATTTGTTTTCATTTAATGAAAATATATTTATATTTTTTTTTAAAAGGTGTATGTGCAAAATGGCCACTAGGGGCGTTGTACGCATGTAAAGGGCTGCCCTTTTTCGAAATGGTGCCGATGCTGCCGTCACTAGTTTGGAAAAGGGTGCGCATGCACAGAATTGTCTGGCAGCCATTTTGCCCATGCAAAGTGATCTTTTTGGGGGGAAAAAAAAAATAATTACAATTTAATTACAAATTTAAAATCACTGCACATCTGCAAAATGGCAGCCGGACCATTTTGGAAAAGGCAGTCAGTCCGCACATGCGCAGAGTGACTTCCCTGGAAAAAGGCCACGCATGCACAGTATAGACCCAGTAGCTATTTTGTGCATATACAGTCATTTATTTTTTAAATTAAATTCAGACTAAAAAAAAATAAATGAAAATGAACAGGTTTCGTATGAAAACAAATAGTTTTTGTGAAAGAAAAACAAAAATAAATGGAGTGCCTTCTGCACATTCCTAGCATAAATAAATACTAAAATAAAATAAATATAATAATTAGTCTGCTCTGTATCATTGTGTCTCCCTCACAGCTTCTTTTTAAAAAATGAAGGTGCATGCTGTTGTTGTGGCAGTCTTGCCAAAAATGGAAGCAATCACACATGCATATAATGGCCCTTGGTTTTGTGATGTTTAAGGTATTTGATGTTAAGGTAGGACACAAGAGAACAAATGTTTACCATACCTCCATATTAATGAAGGGGGGAGTGTGTGAGAACAGTAACCAATTCAGCTTCAGTCAGCTATCTAGAAAAGCAAAATTTTAGCTCCCGCATGACTTTCCCAAAAAACCCTCTTAAGTTGTGGACAGGTGCTTTTAAATAATCATAAAACCAAGGGTCATTTTAGACGTGCCGGCCTCCCTTTCACCATGGTCCGGGATCTATTTTGGATCCCGGACAGGAATCAAGCCGGCTGTCCTTTAGACGTGCCTGCCTGATTCCTACAGGGGATCGGGGAGGGGGAGGGGCCATGAGGCGCAACGTGCAGCCGCACAGCCCCAACCCCCCACGCACCCCCGGACGCCCGCCCTCCATGAGACAGGTGGGCACAGCAGTCAATCCGGCCACTGCGCCCGATCCCGCAGCGTGGTCCGGGCCATGATTCGGGCCAGTGGCAGGTAACAGATGTTTACCTGCCGCCGATCCAGGATCGTGGTTGCGCTAACCATGATTCTGGAGGAGAGGCCGGCCTCCCCTCCGGAACCATGGTTAATCGGATTCCCGCCAGAGGTTCACTGAGGTGAACCTCTGGCGGGAACCCCTTTAGACATTACGGGCCCTCCTCCACCACAGGGGATTGACTGTGGTAAAAGGGAGGCCCGTAATGTCTAAAATCAGCCCAAGACACACTGTCAGAAATTAGGAATGAAAACAGAATTCTGCCCAGTCTCTCTTTTTGATGGAACTGGGCATTTCAGTTGCTGCAGTCCAATTAGAATTCAGTTCATGCAAAATTCCAATCAGAATTCCAATTGAAAATTTTTGCATGTGCAAAACGACCATTGCCATTCACCAAAATGGTGGCCGCCATTTCAGTGTAGGGCAGTCGTTGTAAGAGCTATATCAGGGGACCCGGGTCAGTCATATGCAAATGTTCTCATGGGCGAAAAGGAGAATAGTGCATTCCTCCATGTGCTAATTCCCATAGGAATAGAGCTGCAAAATTACCATTGCAAAACACCCCACCCCCCACCTCTACCCAGGTAATGTGAGAAAGCAGCCTGAATCTCTTACTGATCTAGGAATGATAAGACTTTAAATTATTTAAAAGCTTTATTAATGCATAGAATAAATGACTACAATTGAATAAATGTAAACTATGATGAGGATAATGAAATACACTATAAAATCACTACAATTTATAAAGAGTATAACAGAAGCAAACAATTGTCAAAGACTAATTATGAAATGTAGCATAAACAACTAAATTGTCTACAAAAGAGAATAATGGTTACACAAGAAAATACAGGAACCTGTGAAACTGGAATTAAGAGTTGCCCTCAACTGGCCAGGTTGAAGGGTCTCACCCAATTCCTTCTTTCAGCAAAGTAAGTAAGAAGGAAGACTTGTTTGCAAACAAGGATTGTTAAATGAACGCAATCTCAAAGAAGGGACTAAGTCCCAAGTAAGAGAGCCAACAGAATGGCTGGAATATTTGCTTTTATTCCCCTCATTTGTTATCATTTTTGGGCCTCAGGACTCCCATTTCATTTGCCAAAGCTGTTACTAATACAGCTGGGGTTGTTTGCTCCGATACAGGACGGCTTTAGACGTAACAAACATCAGGTGTCAAAACTCCTAAGCACGTGTTTGGCTATTGTCCGTAAGCACCTTAACAATCCCAACACCCATTTGACCACCCGTTGAACACGCAATGCAAACACCATTGCATCACAAGAACAATTTGCGTGTTTCGGCTGAATATGTGGTCAATGTGTCTAATGATACTGCATGACGTGTTAGCAGGTACAACACGGAACAAGGTGGCAGCGCTGGCACGCTGAGATCAGGTGGCGAGCAAAACACCGATTTACCCCAAGATGGGCTTTATGTCAAAGCAGCGCCACATGGTGAACACACGGCCAAACCGGGGTTCGTAACAAGGTCAAAACACACATTCAGACACTGATGTTATGTCTCAAGACACCCATAAAGTGAAAAAGAGAGATACAGCATATTGATGACACCGCACACCGAACCTCCTGATCACATCACCGAGTGGCTGCATGTATACATTGAACAGGAGAGGGGACAAAACTGAACCCTGTGGGACTCCACACGAGAGGTCTTGGTATGATGGAAAAAAACTCCCCAAGAACCATTTGCTGCGTTTTACTGGTCAGGAAAGAGCAGAACCATTCAAGAACAGTCCCGCCCACCCCTGCACAGTCCTGCAGTTGCGTCATCAACATCTCGTGATCAACTGTATCAAATGCAGCCGAAAGATCTAATCTAATAGAACTAACAGGGTCGAATGGTCCATTTCCCGGTGCAGATCATTCATCAAAGCCACAAGCGCAGTCTCGGTGCCATATCCCGGACGAAATCCCGACTGCATGGGATCTAGAAAACCAACTTGGTCAAGATGTCGCTGCAGCTGCTGAACCACTACCCATTGAATAACCTTCCCTAAAAGGGGAACGTTAGAGACAGGCCGATAGCTGTCAAGGGAGTCAATGTCAAGCGATGGTTCCTTGAGCAGGGGCCAAACCACTGCCTCTTTGAGACAGTCCGACACTCTGCCCTCCCAAAGGGAGGTGTTGACCACCCCAGCCAGCAGCAGCCCCATTGTCTCCGGCAAGATTTAATCAGCCAGGATGGGCAAGGATCTAAATCATAAGATGTGGCCCTAACAGCCCCAAAACCACCAACCGCATTAGCGGGTGTCACCGACTGAAATTGATCCCATAAAACTGGACAAGGCGAGACTTCCACAGCCTCCAGTTCCCCATATGTATTAATTATGGCATCGAAGTCATGGTGGATCTGAGCGATTTTATCCACAAAATAATCCACAAACATGTCACAGCAATCAGTAGATGACTCTACTCCAAGGCAGAGGGAGTCCAGACTGACCAGCCCCCACACCACCCAGAAAAGCTCCGCTGGATGGGATTTAGCGGATGCTATGAGGGTAGCAAAAAAATCCCTTTTTTACTGCCTGCATGGCTACAGCGTAGGCCCGTAAACTGACTCTATGATGCAATCTATTGGTTTCAGCACGTGAATGCCATTGTCGCTCCAACTTCCACCCTTCACGCTTCAGCACCTGCAGTTACTTGGAGAACCAAGGAGGCCTGTGGAGCTGTCAGCTGGGCAGTGGACACCTAGGAGCTGTCCGATCCATGGCCTCAATCAGTAAGGTATTCCATAACACGACGAGGTCATCGATGGAACAGTCGTCAAGGTCAGAGGATAACTCACCCAGAGCATTCCGGAAGCGATCTGGTTCCATCAACCTTCGGGGGCAAACCATCTGAATCAATTCTGCACTTTTCTGGGGGCAAACATGTGCCAGGAGTGAGGCCTTAACGAGGTAATAGTCCATCCATGACAAGGGTAGAGCTGATAACTCCCCCACTAACAGAACACCCGCCTCAAGGCTGGTGCAAAACACAAGGTCTAAGGTATGTCCCCCCTGATGTGTCGGGCCGATAATCATTTGGGACAGGTCCATGGTTGCCATGGCAGCTATGAACTCATGCTCCGCTCCCACAAGGTCAGCGTCGGCGTGAATGTTGAAGTCCCCTAAGACTACTGACTTTGGGTAACTGAAAAGTAACCTCAAAAAAGCAGTTCGACTCCCGCTGAATACATGAAACATGGGTAGAGGTCAGCAACCTAGGAAGGGTTGTAGTGTTTTTTTTTAAAGCAGGCACTACTTCAGATGTGTGATCATAATACAAACCTATTCTCTATTCCTGCCCAGGTTGCCAAGCTCAAATCCTGCCGCTCATGCCACGCTGCCTGCCTGCCCTGGCAACCCATGTTTGCTGCTGCTAAAGTCCCCCACCCCCAGGCCTATATGCTGTTTGTGCAAAGGGTTCTGTACCCTGGCAACCTGACACTGCCAAAGGCCCCCACCCACCAGGCCCATAAAAATGCTGTCTATGCAAAGGGTTCTGTACCCTGGCAACCAGAAATCCACTGTCTAACCACCAGCACCCACTGCTGCCAAGGAGCCTGTCTCTCTCTCTGGCACACCCACACAGACACAAGCCCTGCCCTTCCTGGGGGGCTGTCTGTAAGTCGAGACCCTGCTGCTGGCACATCTTGGGGTCAATGTACCTTACCTATACTACATATGATGCCAGTCGCTTCTGGTAGGGATCAACAAGCTGTATGAGATTCTGCCACCTGCCAGCCTGCACTTCCACACAGAGGGATAAAAGATTGGTCAGGTCAAACAAAGCTCATAACAATAACAACAAATATAACTTTTATTAACAACAACAACAACATTATAAAACAAAAACCAAACATTTTAAACTAGAAATGAAACTTAGGTATCGATTAGTCTTTGGGCCTAACCCCCAGAAGTTGGGGAAAAGGCAGAAGGGGTGCACAGGAGGTAGGGGCAGGGGTCATCCCGCCCACCGGCATTTCATAGCCGTGCTCAACGGCATAGTCGACGGCCCCTGCCACGGCCACCTGCCAGCTGGAGACTGACTGGTGGAAGAGTTCCAGGTCGGCCATCTCGGTGGAGACGTACTTTGAGACATACTGCGTGTACGCCTCCACCTTCTGTTCCCACACCTCAACCACCTGGAACCGTTCCACCATTCGGTTCTCCATGGTAGCTGCTTGCAGCTGTAGGGCAGCCACAAAGTCCTGATTGGAACTCTCCGTCTCGGCCCAAAAGGCCTTGGCCTCAGCAGACTCCCGGGGGATTCCACGTCGGGGCTGGAGAAGAGGGAAGGGCTTACATGCCGTCGCTTCCAGGTTGCCTTCCCCCCCTTCTTCTGGCACTCTTGCTCGGACTCCACAGCCACGCCAGAGTCCTGCCACCTCACCATCATGCTGTGGAGCTTTTCAATATGGGCGATTAGCCCCAATGTGGTCCCCTCTCTCTGCCTCCTTAATCTTTTGAAGCAGATCTAAAGAACATAAAAAGATAGGAACATAAGAAGTGCCATACTTCATCAGGCCAATGTTACTGTGTCAAGTCCTCCCTGCATTCTGTCTCCTCCACAAGTGGGTGGGTGGCCAATCTCTCTCTGTAGGCAACTTCCATTCCTAACAGGTCATAGGGCATTGGGCAATTCATTCCCTTTTGTTCCAGCCCCCATGCCTTATCTTGCAGATGGTGTACTTTTCGTGCTTCTCAAACCACCTCCAGACATCGGACCTTGTCCACAGGGATACCAGACAGACTTTGAAAGAAAATCCTTACTTGTCTTATTTGGGATATGACTTGCTGCTCAATAAGGTTCAGCTGATGGGCAAAACAGTGAACGAAGTGTGCATTCAGGTATACATCCATTATCTTCCTCTGGACTCCACCATGCTCTCCATGCATCATGCTCACTGCATCGTAGCTCTTAGCTATGAGTTTCTGTTTGTCAGAGTCCCTTGGGAAAGCAGCACTGAGGTTTTCAAGCAAGGACTCACTGATTGTTTCTACACGGGAGTCTGTCAAGTGTGTGAAGCTGAAAAAACGTTCCACAGTTGAACCCCTGCCATCTATGTAGTAGAAAATCATGACAGACTGGCAGACGGTTGAGAAATCAGTGGTGTCATCAGCTTTGATAGCCACAAAATCTGCATTTTTAATTTCATTAATTGTGCAGTCATGAGCAATTTGCAGCATGCAGTCTAGGAGTTCGTACTGCAGGGTTTTCGAAGTCCCCTTGAAGACAGTTGCAGTCTTCAAATGTTGCTGTAGTGTACTGGCAGCTGTGGCAAGTAAATCTATTGCATCTCAAAAAAAACCTAGATTGACAGATCCCTCACTTTCATCATGTCCAGTTTGTCCACGCAGCGCCAATTCAAAGGCACCACAGAACTTTATGCAGTCTATTATTCTATAGAGAATGTATTGATTTTGATCCACGTCCTCATTATGTTTCTTTAAAGACACACGGTAGCCTTCATTGAGTCTCTCGGCGATGTTTGTTTTTCCCAACTGTGAAAGGTTTAGGCAGTTGTCAAGGTGTTTTTTACAAGAATCGTGCTTTGCCTTCTCAGGCAGGTGCTTAATATCCTTGATTCCCGTCTTTGTCCATGCTGCGTCACCACCAAACAGCAGGCAAGGAAAACAGAACAACGACTTCTTGGAAACACTGCCACATAGCCACCAGAACTTCTCGTACCAGGATGTGTGGAACCTGCATGTGTGGAATCTGCCTTTCCCTCTGTCCTGTGCAGCTTGTTCTCTTTGCAGTTCTGGATGGTGAGGTTCCATGTCTTTGATCTGCAGTTTCTCTTCATAAGTCAGTGTGGTGAATGGCTTCACGAGAAGAGCATCCACGGTATTTTTGTTTCAATGTATTGGATTTGTCTTTTGCAGCATTGATTTTTAAAATCAGCTTTTGTGATTAGCTAGGTTCAGATTGGGCCCCCTTAGTCTACATTCCAATAGGAGTTTTTTCTAAACTTCCCAAATGAACTTTTGACTGTTGTCAAGGAAACAAAGACACCTAGCTAAAAGTGGGAGGCAATAAAGAGGCCTTCTCAGCCTAGGTGTCTGGAATCTTATCTGTTATGTGTCTAGATGA
>QEPC01002738.1:180997-192357 GCA_003113815.1 Sphenodon punctatus
TTAAGATCATGTAATTTTGATTGGCTATCCATGCTATTCTATGTAAACTACTGATATTCTCTATTTATATTTAAGTAAACTACGCTTATATTTTTAATATATTCTAAAGTCTCATGTTCCTTTATTTATAAATATATTGCCATTTTACAATACTTGCTTTGCTAGTCTGGTATCAAAGTGAAGTGTAAACTCATTTTATACAACTTGGAAAAAGTGAAGCCCAATCTAGTATGATTAGTTCAGCTTGGCCATAAAGCTCACTTTCCATTTGTAATAAATGGGATCATGCAAAACATGACAATCTGTCATTGAATCCCTCATTGCCAAAATTAGGAAAGAAACCTAGAACTGGAAAGGTCCTCCAGAATCAACTAGCTCAATCTCCTGCAGTGGTGCAGGATTCATCATTCCTAAACTGCCCCAACAGAAGAATGGAGTCTGTAGTAAGAAACTTGGAAGCCCGCAGTTCAAATGCAATGAACTCACTGAGCAGTCATGGACAAGTCACAGGCCCTTTTCAAACAGGCCGCTGTGGGGGGGTGGCACCCGTGGTGGTGGGGAGACGGATATGGGGCCATTCCGATGGGCACACACCCATGCCCACCCACTGAACAACCGGCATTGGAGCCCATTGCTCCACGTGTGGGTGATGGGTGGAGATGGGTATAGCACAGGAGCACGCAAGCACCCCCACCCATCCGCCATGGGATACCCACGGGTGCCTCCACCCATCTCCATCCCTCCACCCATCTCCATACAGCGACAAGGGACTCAGACTCTCTGAGTCTCTAAAATGCAAAGTCTAGCAAATATCAGGTTGGATTGCGACCCTTAAACATGGACAGAGTTTTCAGTTCCCTATGATGGCTGAGCCTGGACAATGGAAGGGGCAGACAACAGGGGAAGAGTTACCCTGGTTCACACCCTTGTGTGCCAGCAATGCCCAGCATGCATGGGCTCTTACCTTTTTGTCCTTTGCAGCAGGTGAGGGAAGCACATGCCTCATGGAGCAGGAAGTAGGCACTGCCACGCCCCTGAGTGAGGTAGGCAAGCACAGGGTGAGCTGAGGCACCAGGGGCAGCACACCCATTATGCACTCTGTTGCTAGCACAATGGGGAGTGCCACTGATCTCTGAACCCAAGCTCTGCCCCCTAGTCTCCCATTTGTTATTTCTCCCTTGGTTTCTGGGGCTCCCCAGCATCATTGTTGCTTTCTGCCAGACTGTTCCACTGGACTGTCCAGGTGAAAACCAGAGTGCTGACAATTCAAACTCTGGGCACTTTGGGGAAGGGGAACTTTCTTGGGGTAGGGCTCCTCATAGTCAGCACCCATTTCCTTCTCCATAGGTGGCAGAACCTCAGTGTTCCCCACTGTTTGGGAAGATCTGATCTACACGATTGTGGAAAGGACTGTCTTGTTGCAAGGTGAAGCACCAAGTATTTCTCTCAATGCCAGGAACTTAGTAAACAACCAGCAAAAGCTGGTTGGTTCAAAGTGACCTACATGATGGGGCCAGAGAGGGTCTTTTACAAGGCAATGGGCTTTAGGTGCAACAGGTCACCAGCAGGTAATAATGAGATTGGGTTGAGCACTGAGGATCTAAGGTAAAGGAAACCTGAATTCCCATGCTCTGAACAGAGGGACGGTCATACTGACAGAGAACACCAAATGAACCACACGAGTTCCCTCTGTGTTTTTACCCGTTATCAGTAAATAACATCCTCTCTTCAGGTGTTTTCAGACATGATGCTATCCTCAGCTTAACCACACTTGAACGTTTCTTATGCATGCGGCAGGGCTGTATTGGTGCCCTATGCAGCCCTGCAACATGCATAAGAAACGGTCAAGTGTGGTTAAACTGGGGTTAGCGTCTTGTCTGAAAACACCCTTCCACAGTTTTTTAATAGAGTTAGTCTGTGGGGGGAGTATTTTTCCAGATGGAAAAAAGAGTGGAAGTCCCCTAAGAAGGGAAAGATGTCTACTGAGGAAGTAACTCTGCAGCCAGGACCATACGAGAATCAGCACTTTGCCCATTCCTAAGCAGCCAATTTTCTGCTTCACAAGATGCTAACTCTTCTGGGTAAACCATGTAATGGCTCTTTGGCATTCACGCGATCCATTACCATGAAGCAATGGAGGAGTGACAGGTATTGATTTATTGCTAAAATTCATCTATACAAGCCCTGAAAAGAAAATTGGGTTCCATGTGTGAGAGTGGTGCAAGGGTGTAAATTGTGGGGTGGTATGTAGGGGGTGTTGTACACGAGTGTACATGGGAGATGTAGGGGATTGTGAATTGGTGACGTGTGGTTATGTCGGTGAGTTGGGGTGTAGTATGTTGCTCATGGAGCAATGAAGAAGTGTGAGGGTAGATGCAGAGAACAGTAGGAGTGGTATGCGTGGGGCGATAGGTGACAGTGTGGGCAAGTATTATATGAGGTATGGGGAAGTACAGCATGAGACTAGGGAAGGGGAGATGGGATGGGGTGTATATGAGGGTATGGGTGTGAGCGGGAAGGAGTAGGTGGCTTGGAGTGCATGTAGATGGGTAAAGAGTAGCTGTGACTAGGGATGGGACTATTGGTATCAGATTAATCCGATAATGCCGATAATCAGCGATATCGGATTAATCCGATAGTGCCGATAATCAGTGCTATCGGATGAATCCGATAAAACTGAAACTATCGGTATCGGCATACTGGTTTTTTAACATTGCCAATTTTTCAGATCTTTAACATTGCAGCCATTTTAAAAATGGCCGCAATGTTAAAGAACTGAAAAATCGGCAATGTTAAAATAACAGTATGCTGATACCGATAAAACCAGTATCGGATAAAACTGATACCAGTAAAACCGGTAACCAGTAATTCCCCAATCGTCCCATCCCTAGTGACTGTTATTGAGTATTAGGCCCTTTTCAAATAGGTCACAGTGTCAAAACCAGCATCTGAATCTAGCCCCGTGCTTTATAGACAGCCAGTGCAGATCCCAGAGCACTGGTGTCATGTGCTCCCTGTGGCCCGTCCCAGTAAGGAGACGGACTGCGGCATTCTGCAGTAGCTGCAACCTCCAGACCAGCTTCTCGGGCAGCCCCACGTAGAGCGTGTTGCAGTAATCCAACCTCGAGGTGTTGAAGGGATGGATGACAGTGGCAAGGTCAGAGTCTGAGATATACGGCTGAAGCTGACGGACAAGATGTAACTGCCGAAACGCACTCCCTGCCACAGCCACAACCTGAGATTCCAGGCTGAGCCGTGTGATCGAGGAGCACACCCAGACTGTGTACCTGCGAGACCATGGGAGGGCGAACCTCCCCCCCCCCAAGCCCGCCCCACACACGCACAAGAGGAGATTCAACCACTCACAGGCCCCCCAGGCCCTCACCCACCACCATCACCTCCGTCTTGTCAAGATTCAGCTGCAGACGTATCAACCTCATTCAAGCCCCCACAGCCGACAGGCACTGGGAAAATAAAGAGAGTGCATGGCCTGAGTCAATAGAAAAAGAGAGGTAGAGCTGAGTGTCATCCGCATACTGATGACACTGCATGNGAGAGGTAGAGCTGAGTGTCATCAGCATACTGATGACACTGCATGCCCTGAAACCCCCTCACGATCTCCCCTAACGGCTGCATATAGATGTTAAACAAGAGGGGGGACAGAATGGCACCCTGCAGGACTCCACACATGAGGTCCTGGGGGAAAGACATGCACTCCCCCAAGACCACCTGGTGAGTTCTCCCGGCCAGGAATGAACGAAACCAGTCCAAGACCATCCCGCCAATTCCAGCACAATCTCATAGGCGAGTCACCAACACCTCATGATTGACTGTGTCGAACGCAGCTGAAAGGTCTAGCAGGACCAATAAGGTCTGACGACCCTGGTCCAACGCCAGATGGAGATCGTCAACCAATGCCACCAGTGCAGTCTCTGTACCATACCCAGGTTGAAACCCGGACTGGGAGGGGTCAAGGAAACTGGTGCTGTCCAGGTGTTCTTGGAGCTGCCGTGCCACAGTCCGTGCACGCACACCCTCCTGCCGTGGCAGTCACATGGGGCTCCCCCCCGCCCCACATGCACCCCAGGCACCCACATGGGCATTGCGTGGGAGCATCTCATGTGAGAAGGGCCTATGTGGGTGCAGGCGGGTGGGTAGGAGTGGAGTGTAAAGGAAGAGATAGGTATGGAGTAGTAGGAGTGAGAGGGATGGAGACGAGGGCAAAGATGGGCGTGGGATATGTGTGGGTAGTGTGTTAGGAGGCTCGGAGTGAGTGAGGGTTAGGGTGTGAACAATGACATGGATGAGGGAAGCTGGCTCAACTGGGCCAGCTTAATCTATTGCTGCTGTAGGCAGGGCTGTAGGCCTGTGCATTTGTAGCAGAACTCTTGGAGTTGTGGGGTGAAATGGGTGGGACTGGGATAGAGAGCGGGGAGGTCCCGAGTAGGGTAGCTTTAAAAGAGGACACTTATGAAATATACATGTTGCAGGGCCGCATTGGTTCCAGGGCAGCCCTGCACCATGTATTTTTCATAAGCGTCCTCCTTTAAGGGGGAGGTATAGCCACCCAAGTTCCCGAGGACGGCCCCAGGTGTGTGGTGGGTGCAGTGTGCGGGAAGGGGCTGCCTGGTGTGAGCAGGCAGCAGTGAATGGGTTTGGGGGGGATTGGGGTGGGGTGGGGATTGTATATTTCCGTTTTCTTCAAGTGGACCACTATTGGGTTTGACATTTGTTATATTGTCTAGATTATGATGTATTGTTTATATGATGACGTACTTCTATTATTGTATTTCACTGGGGCATAGTGTGTAAGCCAGCTGCTATGAGACACCTGTGGTGTAGTCTGCGGGGAAGTTGGAATGAAACAAGGAGGGTAGAAGCGTGCTAGGCACCAACGCAGCCTAGCCCGGCCACGAGTGTTTTTCATAAGTGTCCTAGGAAAATTTGCCGATCCAGCCACCCTAATGTGGGGGGTATGTGGGACAGGTTTGGGACTGGGATGTGGGCGCAAGTTTTGGAGTCGGATGTGGGGGCAGGCTTTGGAGTGGAATGTGGGGGGGATGTGGGGTCAGGTTTGGGAGTGGGATGTGGGCGGCATATGGGGGCAGGTTTGGGAGTGGGATTTGGGGGGGCTTATGGTGGCAGGTTTGGAAATAGGATGTGGGGCCAGGCTTGGGAGTGGGATTTGGGGGGGCAGTAAGTAGTAAGTAAGTAAAGTAAGGTTTATTGCGTGACTGTATTCAGTGCAGTAACAATGTAAGTCCAATACATAAACAATATAACACAGAAAAACATAAAATACTAAAACATAATGCATTATGACCAACTTTATCAAATCCCACCAGAAGACTCTTCATCAGGCATAGCACTGAAACACAAAAAGGCTCGTCGATGCCGCATCGCAGCAACCAAAAATCTAATGACATCCAAGGTTTTCTCCCCAGGGTGATCAGCTAGAAGCCGTTGAAGCAGAAAAGAGTCTGTACAGCCCATATATTTACTAAAAAGCGGAGCAAAATAAGTAGTTCTTAAATTATCGTACAGACGGCAACGCAAAAAAAAATGCTCCAAGGTCCCTACCTCCAACATATCATAGGGGCAAAGTCATCGTTGGAAGGGAGTCCCATCATACCATCTCTCCAAGAGCTTAGTGGGCAATGCATTGCACCTAGCTGGTAAATAAAGAGTTTTACACCTCGATGAACAGGGAAGGGTAAAATAGTTAGCCATCCCAAACCCACAGGAATTTATCTGCAAAAAAATATTCATATGAGGAGCAGAACGAATCTTTGCAATTTCATTTTGTTGACAAATGTCCCTCCATCTTTGTGCTAGCTCAACCCCTGCAACAACAAAATCCTTCTCTAGGATATATTTCATGTGAAAGTCCATTCTGTGAAGTTGCGCTTCCATCTCATATCGCCAACGACTAGGAAAGGAATCCTCCCTTAGCCAGGCCAATAACCCATCCCCGGAACGTCTAACCACTCTGTTCCAAAACTTAAGGGCACGAACCCAAGCCACTTGGGTCCAACTCTCCAAACCCAAATTCATACGGATTGCAGCATGGGGGGTGCCCCTGGGGGCACTGACCAATGAGCACAAAAACCTCGATTGGGCTTGATCTAGATGCATGCGGGCCAAAGGGGCCCACAATTCAGCTCCATAAAGTACTTGTGCTAACACTTTAGCATTAAATACCTGCAGAGAAAGCTTATAGTCCAGTCTACCGTACCTGGGGGGAAATCTATAAATACCTGAGGCAGCACCTCCTCCAACGCGAGTGGCCCTTGAATAATGTTCCCTCCAGGACCCATTGTAATAGAAATTCAGCCCAAGATATTTGAAGACCTTAACTTGCTCCAAGGGGTGGCTATCAAGGGCCCAAGTATCGATCTTCCTGGACCAAACTTCAGAAAAGACCATTATTTTTGACTTAGAATAATTAATTCTAAGACAATTAGTGGAGCAATACTGTAAGAATGCCTCAAGTTGTCTTTTTAAGCCAACCCGGGTTTGCGAGAGGAGGACTAAGTCGTCCGCATACAAAAGGGTTCCAATATAATGTGACCCCAATTTGGGCGGGAAGAACTGCGTCTGCCTCATCAAAGGGATGACATCGTTTATATTCAAGATTAAATAATGATGGAGCCAGCACGCACCCCTGCCTCACCCCACCCTGGACTGGGATCTCCCACGTGACTGTCCCATCAAAATTAAATCTAACCATCAACGTAGAATTAGCATGCAACCTTTGGATCAATCCCAAAAGTCTATCGTCAATTTGGAGCCCACTAAGTTTTATCCACAACAGATCCCTTTCCACAGAATCAAAGGCCTCCCGAAGATCCAAGAAGGCAGCAAACAAACGTCGGTTGCAAGACCTATATTTGTCAGCCAAATGGGACATGATCAGACAGTGCTCCACAATGGACCTGGCAGACTGGAATCCTGTCTGTTCGGGATGGATGATACTATGCTCTTGAATCCATGTTGTCAACTTCCCCAGGAGATATTTGGCATAGACCTTAGCAATTGAACTTAACAAACTAATAGGCCTGTAGTTCACAGGCTCTGATTGAAGCCCCTTTTTAAAAATAGGTGTAACTACAGTAATCTTCCACAGCCCGGGGATATTACCAGAACTGTTAATGGTAGAAAAGAGTGATGCAAGGAGAGGTGCCCACCAATCCAGTGAAGTTTGCAAGAAGTCAATGAAGATAGCGTCCCATCCTGGGGCCTTACCCCTCTTAAAAGAGTTAACCAAATCCGCCACCTGCTCGGCCGTCACTGGGGGCCATTTGGGGAGTAATTCCCAACCAGGGGAATTCCCCTCCAAACTACCCTCAGGTCTTTTGCTGGAGTACAGTTTCCCTAAATGCATTTCCCAAACAAGCGAGGCAATAACAGAAGGGGCCGGGGCAACAGACACCCTTATACTTGGATGCACCAAATTCCAAAAAACCCTAGAGTCTCCCTTCTCCGCCGCCTCCAATATCTTCTTCCATTGGTTAGCTACATATTCCTGTTTTTTAGCCTTGATCAGATCTTTGTAAGCTTTTTTAGCTTGAAAGTAGGATGGTGGGAGGGCTGGGGCCTTCTGCATCCTATATGCTCTATAGATGTTCCTAATCCTATCCTTCGCACCCCTACACTGCCCATCAAACCATGGTTGATTCCTACACAGGGAAGCAGAACCCTGCCTCAAGGGCTATACCCTAGCCTGGAGGTGGCCACGAAGCAAAAGGCAGAGTTGGTAGAACTCCTCAACCATATCCCCAGCCACAGAGGAGTCAACAATTGAGTGCCTTAGCATAACTATGTTCCTATCCTCCTTAATTGCCTCTATAGCTCCAATAGCCAGCTTACTCCATTTAGTTGGCTTATGCAAATTGGCAGCCTGTGAGTCAATGCTTTCAATAGGGTCTAACCTGATACCATTCAAACAGCCGGCCAGAGACAATATTAATGGCAAGTGATCACTACCAAAGTGCTGACCAACGACAAAGTCACTTAACAGTACTAGTAAACCTTGTGAAACAAAAAAGTAATCAAGGACACTAGTGCCGTTATAACCCAAATGGGTAAATTCTCCTCTCAGATCACTACCATAAGAGCCATTCAAGACAAACAAATTGTGCTGAACCAAAAGGGACACCAATTGAATACCACAGGAATTAATTATATTGTCCTTAGAAGATCTAGAATTTAACGGGAAGGGAGGGGCACGAGTCGCCAGCTCACAAAAGGGGGCCAGAGCATCATCATCTTTCCCTAGTCTGGCATTAAAATCCCCTGCAACCACCATATAACATCCAGGATATTGTCCCAATAAGCTCACAAACATATCGTTAAGCCTAACCCATATCAAGGGGTCGGCATGCCTAGAGTTCTGAGGGGGAAGATACACATTCAGAAACATAACAGAGCTGTGGTGAAATTGAAGCAAGATACCAATGGCATAGTGGGGATGCTTAATAAGCACCGGGGTAACCCCAATTATGCCCCGTCTTAATAAAATTGCAAAACCTCCCCTAGGACGTCCTCCCACTGTGGAGGCAATAGCATCCACGGAAAAAATGTCAAAATTGGCCAAAGCCTCAGGGTGCAGCAATGGTAGAGTGCTCCAGGTTTCCTGCAGCAACAGCAAACGGAAGCCTTCAACAGCAGTTATAAAATCCAAATCCCTTAACCGAGCCTCCCAACCAGCCACATTCCACGAGCAAACAAGAAAAAGTTCCTTACTGGGATTATAAGAATGTCAGTCTACTTGAACCTCCTGATTCCCAGAATCTGTCTGGGTCGTTAAACTGCCTGGCATCACAGGTGTGACTTCTGCATTGCTCGCAATGGAATCCATATAAAGGGACTGGACAGATACTACAACTGAGGCAGACTTCTCCATTGGGATGTGGGGGGCATGGGGGGCAGGCTTGGGAGTGGGATGTGGGGGGAGGCTTGGGAGGCATGGCAGGCTTAGGATTGGGATGTGGTGGCAGGTTTTGGAGTGGGATGTGGGGGCAGGCTTTGGAGTGGAATGTGGGGGGGATGTAAGGGCAGGCTTGGAAGTGGTATTTGGGGTATGTGGTGGCAGGTTTGGGAGTGGGATGTGGGGGGTATGTGGGGGCAGGTTTGGGAGTGGGATGTGGCGGCACTCGAAACCTTCACTTGACAGAAACTCCAAACCTTCACAAGTGGTAACCTTCACTTGACGGAAACCAGGGTCAGTTACCCCGGGCTAAGAAAGAATTCCCCACACAACCTCAATCCTCTTGCATGCATGTCCCTTCAGCACGCGGCTGTCACAGGTTTGATTGGGGTAGAACTCCGGTGCAATCCCATCAATGGCCATGGTCCAGACGCCATTCCACAAAGCAACCAGGTCATCAACAGAGTAGCTGTCAAGGTCGGTGGGTGAATCCCCCAGAGTGTTCTGGAAACCAATTGGATTCATTAGTCTCGGGGTATGGACCAATCGAAATGGTCCCCCACATCGACGAGAGCATAGGAGGGCATGGTTCTGGGCCTTCAGAAGGTAATGGTCTGACCATGACAAGTGTTGTAACAGCACCACCACCCTACTAATTGGAACCCCTGTTTCCAAGGAATGTAACTGAGATGTGACTTATTTTTATTATTATTGTTTACCTAGTGCCAGCAATGTATCTAGCACTGTAAATCAACAGTTACGGACAGGTCCCTACCCCCTAAGGGACTTACGGTCTAACAGACAAGGGAGAGGTGATCATTATTTTATTTATTTATTTAATATATTTAAACCCTGCCCCTCCTGCAAGCAGCTCGGGGTGGCTAACAAAATTAAAAAGAAACAGCTTTTAAAAACATTTAAAACAGTTATAAAGATCTCACAAATAAAACAGGAAAAGGACAACAAGAAAATAGAAAGACTATATACCCTCAACCTGATCTTCGGTCCCGGACTTGAGGCGGGGGGTCCGGTTGTGGGGGAGGTTAGAGCTGTGCCCTTGTCATGGACGGACCATTATCTTCTTCAGGCCAGCCTCTCGGCGCACCCCCTCCAGAAGAGGAAGGGACCAGTTAGGATGATCATTAGATGAGACAATAGTACATTCATGAGGTTGAGAAGTTACAGGCACATGTGCTCCACTTAATTACAGGCAACTAGATTCTAAGGGAGTGGGAGAGGACACACTTTTACTCATGACAAGCTAGGGGAGGCCTGATGGAAGAGATGGGTTTTCAGGAGGGATTAGAAAGTTGGGAGGGAAGGAGCAGAGCAAACGTATCCAGGAAGGGAGTTCCAGGCATGAGAGGCAAAGACATTTAGAGGACCAAGGGGGTTCCAACCAGGCGAGGGTGGGGGCAGAGAAGGCGCGAAGCTCCAAGGCAGGAGTGTGGTGGAAGCCATGGGTTTCAATGAGTTTATCCAGAGAAAGAGTGTAAAGGGAGAAGAGAAGAGGGCCCAGGACAGAGCCTTGGGGAATGCCCACATAGAGGAGGTACCAGCTAGAGAAACGTTAAAGTAGCGGTTCAAGAGATATGAAGAGAACCAGTCAAAAACAGTGTCCTGGAAATCAAGGGAGCACAGCGAATCCAGGAGGCCATCGTCAACCATATCAAAGGTGGCAGAGAGACTGAGGAGAGCAAGAACAGAGTAGAGGCAATTAGACTTGGCTAAGAGACCAACACTGGTGATTTTGGTGAGGGAAGTCTCAGTCGAGTGGAAAGGGTGGAAGACCATTTGGAGGAGGTCAAGGGAGGAATCTGAAGAAAGGACACAGACAGCACGTATAGACAGCCCACTCCAGGAGCCTAAAAGCGAAGGGTAGGAGCAAAATGGGGTGGCAGCTGGAAGGTCAGAGGGATCAAGAGTGGCCTTCTTAAGGATAGGGGAGATGGTGGTGTGTTTGAAAGCCAGTGGGAATGACCCAGTAGAGAGGGAGAGATTAATGGTGTGCTGCATAGATGGCAATCACAGTTATGAAGCAAGAGGGAATGGGGACAAGGGGTTGGCTGAAGAGAGGAGGGAATGACCTCATCCAGAGAAGCTGGGGAGAAGAAGAAGAAGAAGAAGAAGAAGAGAGGTAGGAGCGGAGGGAGAAGGAACAGCAGGAAATGAAGTGGGGGAAGGAGATGGTTGAGAAGCAATAGCAAGGGGGAGTTTATCAATCTTGTTGTTGAAGGAGAGCAGATCCTGTGCAGAGAGTGAGGAAGGTATGGGGAGGACAGGAAGGCTTCAGGAGGGAAGCAAATGTTGAAACAAAACGACGGGAATTGTGGGAGTGGGATTTGATTAATGTGGAATAACAGAGGTCTTTGGCCAGAGAACGGGCATCACTAAATGCAGAAAGTGAAAACTTAAAGTCGAGGAAGGCAGC
>QEPC01002738.1:196557-208487 GCA_003113815.1 Sphenodon punctatus
GTCAGTGTCAGGGACATTGAAATGCAGGGGAATCAGCAGTTGTTGTTACTACTGGACATAACCAACACAGATTAAGAAACAAGTGGTGAATTTGCAAGTGACAAAGGTGTTGTGTGACTGAGTCCTACATCTCCCTCATGCAAACTTGCAGCTGTTTCATGAGTGCCTTGAACTCGTCTGAAACTCCGGCAGTGAGTTCGGACGACAAGTCCTAAAACCTCAAAGATCCTCCAGAATTTACAGTGAAGCCAGAGCAGCAGCAGATTGCTTATGTCTAAACAAAATATAGGGATAGAGTGCAAAATATAGGGATAGAGTGTAAACCCAGATTTCCTTTAGTGCAAATCCAGATTAACACCAGTGAGTTTACTCAAGTCATTCCAAATTTTCACTAGAGCCCACCAGGTCAAATAGTTCTCCATGAGTCACCGGTGGATTGAAATAAACAATGAGCCAACTCCAAACAAACAGGGAGCCCTCACTGTTCCCCGCAGAACTGGGAACTTTCCACAGAATTAAAATGCTTAGATGAACTTCTCAAAGCTCTGGGGAGCTGCACCACACCTACAAAACAGTTAAATGCCCTCCCCAGACAACACACGAGGCTTCTGTGACTTCCTTTTTAAATCAAGCCAATTAATCATAGGCAAAAAGCTTTGCTGCTGTCCGCATTCAGATCGAGACCATCCCAACGATTATTACCGATGTACCAACATCTGCTTTGAGCTGCTGTTATTTCTCATCCGCTCCAATCTGGCAGTTGGAGGTAAAAGAAACTATTCCCACTCTCAGAGGACTAAGAGTTCTGCTGGTGTGAGTAGTTGATCTATCCTGCATGAATTTGCCTAACTCATTTCCGATGGCCAAAAAGGTTTAAAAAAGGGATTAAATAAATTCATGGAGGAAAGATCCATCAATAACTATTTGTCAAGATGGTCAACGGATGAAGCCTCATTACCAGGGTATCCCTAAACGTCTGGTTTCAGAGTGCATGGCTGTCATCATGGTCATCCCAAAGATATGCGCTGGAGAGAAAGCCAATATAGCTGAGTAGGTAAGGTGATGAACGTCGACCAGAGAGAAGGGGTTCAATCCTACCTTAGGCATGAATCCACTGGGTTTGCCTTGGGCAAGTCACTATCTCTTAGCCTCAATTTACCATCTGTAGAATAAAAATGACTCTCCTGGCAGGGTGGTTGTGAAAGTAAATTGGATAAGGATTGTAAAATTCTGCCATAGGAGAGGGTGGGTATAAATCTAAATATTTAAAATAAAATAATTCAGAATAGATCTTTAATTAGACTAATTTCTGCTGGTGAGAGCATGAAGGCTTCCAGGCAACAAGCAGGGCCCTTCCTTAGGCACATAAACAGTCATAACAGACAAATGCAGGCTAGGTATATTATTATTTATTATTTGTAATGTATATAGTGCCAGCGGTGTACCGAGTGCTGTACAATCAATAGTTATAGACAGGTCCCTATGCCCAAGGGCCTTACAGTCTATATGGAAAAAATCTCTTGGCAGGGTGCTGTTAGGAAAAGAGGTCATTAGCCATTCAAAACCGTTAAATAAAATTAAAGGAAAACAGCAGTGACTGGTATCAACTGCAGGGTCGGCCGGGTGGGCACTGAGACAGGCACTCAGGCAGGCACAATGCGTTCACTGCCTAATTGGAGGAGAGGCTGAGCTTAGCCAGCCTGACTTCGACGGCCTGTTGTTTCTTCCTTCCGGTGCTGCCTGTGCCTTGTGCATGCACGTGGTGTAACCAGTCCAGAGGTGCTTCTATCAAACACACAAGACACACAAAATGCAGCCAGCCTATTAAGCGCATTATGCATTGAAAAGATATTTTATATATATAACTAGTTCAGTTTTGCCCCCATATAATCAATTCACACAGCCTCCACCCCAAAACCAGTTCATTTTCACCCCTGCCCCACTTATAGTCAATTCTTGCTGCCCCCCACCCATTTCATTTGCACCCCTGGGGTAGCGTGAATTGATTATATGGGGGTCGCAAATGAACTGGTTATGGGGTGGTGGTTTAAAGACAGTATTCCTGTTAGCAGTAACTTCATTAAGAAGAGTTAGTGAAATAGCAGTCATAATAATCTCAGAACCATAATTGTAGATTTTCCTAGATAGAATACTTAATTGCTTTACATCCTACATTCCTACCTAAGATAGTATAAGTAAGACAGTTGTGAGAATGTGGCCATTTTTACACGGGCCTGTCCCACCCATGAACACACAGATTTCTGCATGTTCATGGATGGGGGAACCCCGTGTGAATGATGTGCTGCACGCACCCATGGTGAGTGGTGTGTGTGTGTGCGCCCCCCTAACACACATCCCCACTCACCACCACCCCTCATCCCCACGCATGGAACAACCGGGGAAAATGGCAGTTACTTCACGGGTACGGATGAGTGGGGGGTGAGTGAGGATGTGTTTGCAGCAGTGTGTATGCCCCGCCCACACACCAGCATGCCCATGGACCCCCTACCCAGCGGAGTCATGTAAAAACAGCCTGTGAGGAGCCACTCGAAGAAGAACAGAAGGTTGCAGGCTTGTAAACAAGGTTCTTCGAGTTGGCTCCAAACATTCTCACAACACCCACCCTTCCAGTCCTGCATGGATTTTTTTTTTCTTATATTCCTAGAAAGAGTTTGAAGGAACTATCATTCTGCAGTGGAGCGTGCTTTTTATACTAGAGACGCTTGAGACCATCACATGGTCTATTATTTGAATAAGGTGAGCATGAACAACCCAGTTGTGAGAACGTTGGGACAGATCTCGAAGAACCTTCTTTACAAGGCAACAACCTTCGTCCCCCGCTGCTGCTGTAGCACTACTAGCAGGCAGAAGCAGGTGAGGGATAGGGCCCAGAGCCAGGGATGGGAGGCAGAAGAACTTATTGGGGGAGAAGCTGACTGCAGCCTCTTGCCCAGCCAGGCAAATGCGGGACGCCAGCTGGCTGCAAGGCCATGTGCAAATGCACATGTGGCACATGCCTGGGGCCGGCCCAATTTGGACTAGACAGACCATTGGTCTGACCTAATCTGACAATGAATGGAGGAAAATAAGAAGTACCATACCAGATGAGACCAATGGCCTGTCTAGCTCAGAATCCTGTCTACTAGGGGTGGGAATATCGATTCTCCCGAGATCCGATATTGTCGGTATTTGGGTGTATCGGCTTAATCCAATAAATCCGATATTTATCTGTACCAGCATGCCGGATTTTGAAGATTGTCCGTGGTACCGGATTTTTTACATTGCAGCCATTGAAGTCAATAGCCACAATGTAAAAAATCCAGTACCACAGCCAATCTTAAAAATCCCGTATGCCGATACCGGTAAATCCGGTGCCTGGGAGATCCTGTACCGGAACATCCGGTACCCAGTATTCTCCCTGGTGTCCCACCCCTACTGTCTACAACAGTCCGTGGCAGCTTGGGTTGATTCAGAAAAAGGCACAACAGGCCATAACCAAGTGACCCATTCCATGATGTTCATTTCCATCCCGTAACAGACTTCAGAGGTCTCATCCCCGATCAACTTGTCTATTAGCCATTTATGGACTTAACCTAGAGTCAAGGAACTTACCCAAATCCATTGTTCAAACCCAATTGTGCTATTGGCCTTCACATCAGTTTCTAGCATTGAGTTCCACCAGTTAATTGTACATAGAGTTAAAAAAAAAAAAAAAAACCCATGAATTTCCTTTTTGTTTTTTTGTTTTTACTTTTCTGTCCCACTTTTTCATGGAAAACTTTTGACCCACTTTTGTAGGGGCAGTTCTTTCCAGTGATTGCTTTGATTTGCTAAGAAATCTCAGTGATTAGGGGTGATGTAGAATCATGGAAATATAAGGCTGGGAGAGGACTCAAAGGTCATTTTATTTAATTTATTTCCTTCTGTGTCCTGAGGCAGGCATATACACCCACAACATATTAGACCGCAGGAAGAGGGCTGGCCACAGCTCAAATTTTGTATTCACTGGAGAAACCAAATGGGATTATCAAATTTGGCATTGTTCAGAAAACGAACAATCAAAATGATCAGAAAGAGGCTAGGCTGATTATCAGAGATGATCAATGTCATGGCCCAAAAAGCACTTCAAGGGCACATGAAAAGGCTCATTAGCTGTCTTTAATCTGTGGAACTCATTATCAGGGAATGTTGTGACGGTCAAGAGCATGTCTGGGTTAAAAAACATTGGATAAGTTGTTAGAGGATAAGGTCATAGGGTGGAAATAGAAGTGACTGCTGGGCTGCCTTGTCCTGGGTTGACCTGGGACATGGTGCAGGATGGGGCACAAAACAAACCATGTGCCCCGCTAGCACCGCCCAGGGGCAGGGAGAATGGGGAATGTGCTGCCGGCCCCACCCCCTGTGCTGTGCCCAGCGCTCTCTGCCCCCGGCCATAACAAGCAGTCATGGTGGCTGCCCGTCATGGCAGACCCGGGATGGGCGGCAGACTGGCGCAGGAACAGACATGCAGCCCCAACGTGGCCTGCTTCTGGCCCTACCGGACCACTGTGGCTCGCTCTAGCACAGACCTCGCCTGCACATCTGTGCTAGCCGCCAACACGCCCCCTGTGATATCTCGTATGAACATCTGGTGGCGCCTCCATGAGGTCTGTGCCAGAGCGGGCCACTGTCACATCCCTTGTCACCCAAAAATAGCTATCAGCCGAGTTGATCAGAGGATGAGACCTCTGTTTGTTGGGAGCAGGGAATGAATCCGTTATGACTTGTTTGTTGGCTGCACTGAAGTTAGGGTGGCCATGCCTCCCCTTTAAAAGAGGACGCTTATGAAAAATACATGGTGCAGGGCTGCACTGGAACCAATGCAGCCCTGCAACATGTATTTTTCATAAGCGACCTCTTTTAAAGGGGAAGTATGGCCACCCTAACTGAATTTGCCAATGTTGGAGATAGGACGCTAGCTTAGATGGACCATTTGTCTGATGCAGTATGGCAGTGGCTATGTTCTTGCATTCTGATTATTAATGTAATAGTGATTGGAGCTAAATAATTTTCTCTCTCTCTCTCTCTCTCTCTTTTTTGCAAGAATTTGTTTTGACGAATTTCTTTCTTTTGATCCAAATTCATTTGTTTTGGAAAAGGTGTGTGTATGTGTATAACTATATATATGAAATGCCCCCTCCCCAGTTATCTTTCCCTAACCTTCCAAACCTCGCCACGTGGAAGCTGTTTCAGACCTTTGATCTGAATGTCTCTGGTGTATCTCCTCACTATAAGCTCTGTAGTGAAGAATTCATTTAGTTTCTCTGAAATAGGCTTATCTTCCTTGAGTCCGTCTTTCATAGCTTGATAATCTAATGGCCAAACTGATTTTCTAGCACGCTTCTTGCTTCAAAACCACACCTTTTTTGTCTTCAGAAAAATGCTCTTCAAATCACTTCTTGGCCTGATTTATTATAGTTTTAACTTATCCGAATTTATGCTCTTTCCTATTTTCCAGATTTGACTTGATTTCCACTATTTAAATTATGGCTTTTGCCTCTAATACCTTCTTTGACTTCTCTGGCATTCATTTGGTCCTCTTGCTACTTTTTATTTTAATTTGTGGTATATTTACTCTGATCCTTTATTAGTGTGCTGTCAAATAGACTCCATACTGCACCCAGAAACGTTACCTAACTTCTTCTTTTAACTTCCTTCTAAAATCCTTACTATGCATAGCTCCCCATTTTGAAATTAAATATTACTAGGTTGGATTTTTTGGCATTTTTACTTTGACAAAGTGTTGAATTTGGTTACATTAGATTAACGATTACTGATCAGCTCAGCCCTACTTATGTATTGGACTAGATGCTGTACTCTGTTTAGAAGGATTAAATGTTCAGTTCAGTTCAGTTTATTAAGGTACGGGCTTTCACCATGACCCAACATCAAAACAAACAAACATACAAACATAAAATTGAAGAAAAAACTTGTTTTAACTATAGAAGAGTAAAAAACAAACTAAGCACTTCCAAAGGATTCTACACACATAAAATTCTAAAATTGGTCATAACTTTAAATTGGTGCACAAAAAAAGTTCCACAAATAGCTCCATATATTGACCATGATAACATAGCCTATTCACATTTTATTGGAGTCACAGAGAACTTTAACCCTTTCTTCCCTAGTTCTTGCTGCCAGTAGAGCATATGAAGCCACAGTAACCAATATCAGCTCACTGCTTGATGCTAGGAGATGTAGAATTTTTTGGTCACTAATAAGGAATTCCTTCTCGGAAAGCAAGGGATATAACCATACTTGCCTCAGATTGTCGTAAAAGCTACAAGTAAAAAGAGTATGGTATAAATCCTCAATCTCAGAATTGCGACAAGGGCAGAATCTTTTGTCATAGGATTCCCCCCCCCCCCCCCCCCCCCCCAATATCTTCCCTGCAGAATGGCTGAATCATTCAATTGCAATCTTAAAAGCATAAACGCTCTCCGCAGGTTTTTTGGGGTCAACTTATCCAAGTATTTCTCAAACCCAAAAGCAGTCTTGAGGAGAGAATACTGAGGGACTGCTCTCCATCCTGAGGCCTGGGCCAAATCAACCTGTTTAGCAACATCCTCTATCCTCCTAATCTTTACCAGCCTTGGCTGGCAATGGATATCAAGCCGCAGCAAATAATCAACTGTGAGGCCCAAATTCCTCAATTAATTTGTAATTTGTATTAGCCAGCGGTAATAGGAAGCTGAATCACGCTCCAACTTTTCAAGAAGACACAAAGCAGGGAGGTCCAACTTGCCTCTAGAGTATAGTTTTAAGCAGTAGCAAGTAGAGAATTGGCTACCAGGGCACGCAATAGATAACGTCCCTGTTTCAGATCGTAGAACAGCAACTGAAACACTCTGCGGGATGCCCAGACGCCCGCTCAGGAACTGGTTCTGGACCATATCAAGAGCACCCAAATCAGTTCCCGTCACAATCTCCAATCCATATGTTAACAATTGTCCTATCTTGGTTTTATATACCTTCAAAATACGCGAAAGAGGCATATCCCTAGACCTTGCTGCTGATCTTATCATAGACCTGGATACAGCTTTGGCCTTAAGAATGTTTTGAGTTTTGTGCCTTTCCCAGCAGGTGTTGGCTGAAAAGGTGACACCCAGGTAAACATAAGAGTCTACCTGGGCAAGCTTCTGGTCCTTAATGGGTCAGACATACTTGGGTTTGGGTTTCTTTTTACCCATAACCATGACCTCTACTATCACCAGTTCATTCTTTGCGCAATACACAACAAATTGATCTAATTGAGTTAGGAGGCCCTTCCATGACTGAGAAACCAACACTATATCATCAGCAAAAAGGAGCGCCGTGACCTTCCTAGTTTTAATTTTTGGTGGATCCCCTTCAGTTGTAAGCAACTCGTTAACAATGTTGCTTATATATATATTGAAGAGAATAGGGGCTAGCACGCAGCCTTGCTTTACTCCTTTTTGAATCTTGATATAATCAGAGAGATTCCCATTATAATCCAGCCTTATCCAGGCCTTATTCTCTTTATGCAGCTGGATCAATAAATCAAGAGTTTTCCCATCAATGCCTAAGGCCGCAAGTTTTCCCCAAAGTCTCCCCCGCGAGATCAAATCAAAGGCCTTTCTTAAATCTATAAAAGCAAGGAACAAACGAGCTGCCCTTATCTTTGTGTATTTGGTCACAAGATGCGACAAGATGTAACAATTGTCCATAGGGGAGTAGCCTTTCCGGAAGCCAAACTGCTCCTCTGGAACTATTCCCTGCTCCTGTACCCAAGTTTCCAAGTTTAAAAGGAGAGTCTTTGAATATAGTTTGCCTATCACAGGGACAAGGCTTATGGGCTGATAACACCCTGGGTCAGTTGGATCCCCCTTCTTAAATATGGTGCGCTCTCTCCCCATTGAGGGGGGACATATCCTGTTTTATTTATTAGCATAAAAAAAGCAGCCAACAATGGCACCCACCATTCTACACAGGTCTGAGGTACTTCTGCCCTAATCCAGTCATCTCCCAGAGCCTTATTCCTCTTCAATGAGGCGATGAGCTCTCTTACTAACATCTCATGAGCATGTGGCTCAAAAATACTTTTGGGAGGCAACATTAATTGCAGTCCCTCTAGCGATACCTCTTCCTCAGCGTCATTGCTATAAAGTTCTTTAAAGAAACCATCCAAACATTTTTATCAATCGGAGAAGTAATTGGTCTAGAACCAACTCTTAACCCTGAATTTAAGAGAGCTCAAAACATCCTCAAGTCATTGGTTTTAGCAGCTAGATCTAACTTGGCCCATATCTGATTAAAGAAATGTGCTCTTTTATGCTTTAATAATAACTTATATCCCCTTCTTTTCTCTGCCAGCTCACGGCATGTTACCACCGTGGTAGCTTCCAGCCAATTCTTTTTAGCCTGAGTCATATTGCGTTTTGCTCTTCTACACTCAGAGTCATACCAATGTCTCGGCTGGGGGGGTAATCCTCTAACTACTCGAGAAAGAACAGCATCTTTTAGTTCATTAGTTATTCTCAAGAAGGTGTCCTGGACCTGATCTATACTATTCCCCTGGGCTTGTATTATTTGTTCGCGACTCTTACAAAATGCTTGACGCCAAAGTAATTCAAAAAGACCAATTACCTGAATTGTTGTCCACTTAGCAATTACTGTACGGCTGTCCAAACACACTTCTCCAGCACCCATTTTACCTGAGTCTATTGGTGCTGACAGCCCGATCCTCACAGTTAAAGCCATGTGATTGCTTTCAGGCCTTAGAGTAATTTTAAAGATTAAATGTAGAGTCGCCTCTCATCTTGCAATTTCCAGGACTAGTTTGTAATCCAAGCAGAAGACAGGTTGGCATGATGGTATCTCAAGGACACTTGGTGACTAGTCCCTTATGCCCTCATGTATTCCTGGTTAGACTTCCACAAGGATCTACTGCTCAAATCTTGCGGGTTGTGTTTGTTTTTCAGTTCTCTGCATACAAGGTCCAGTTGCTCAGCTCTGCCACACGATTCTCCATTCCTGAAGCATCAAAGAATATTTTGGGAGCCACTGAGTGAGCAGGCAGGGACTGATCCAGCAAGTGCAGACACGCAGAACTCCACGTGTTGGTGGGGTCAGATGGGGCCCCCACAAGAAATGGGATCATCAAATAAAGTTGAAACAGTGAGAGCAAGAAGCACTGGCATAAAATATGAGCCCTTGGAGCCTCAAACGCAGAGTTCTGGCCTGTGAAGGGAAAGTGTTGAGTTTGCAAAGGAAAAAGTGGGTTGTGTGTGAATGAGCCATGAATCACTGAGACCTTCTCATCGTAGTCCCTTCTCCTCTCACCCCTGCAGAGCCATGAAACCAAGTGAATTGGGTGGAGAGAACTGCACACCATCAGTGGTGAGGGAATTTGTACTGCTAGGTCTGATCCCCTCATCACAGGCCAGGTTCCCATTCTTCATAGCTTTCCTGCTGATCTACCTGTTGAATCTGACTGGGAATGGGCTCATTGCCATGGTGACCAGGGCCGATCCCCAGCTGGCCTCCCTACCCATGTATTTCTTCCTCATGAACCTCTCGGTGTTGGACATGTGCTACGCCTCCACCACGCTGCCCTTCCTTCTTGCTGGCCTGTTGCAGGAACACACTATCATCTCATGGGGCGCCTGTGTCATCCAGATGTACATCTTCCTCTCCTTTGGCATTGCCGAGTGTGTTCTACTGGCCGCCATGGCCTACGACCGCTACCTGGCTGTCTGCCGACCACTGCACTACACCACCATCATGAGCCCACAGCGATTACAGGGGCTGGCAGGTACCTCCTGGGTTGCTGGCTTCTTGCTGTCAGCGGCGGACACAACCTCTACCTTCCGCCTGCCTTTCTGTGGCCCCAACCGCATCAACCACTTCTTCTGTGAGGTGCCAGCAGTGCAGCAGCTGGCCTCTGCTAACACAGAATCTGCCCAGGCTGTGGTGTTCATTGTGGGTGTATTAATCCTCCTGTCCCCCTTTACCTTCATTCTGGGCTCCTACCTGCTTATCGTGGGCACTGTTCTGCGCGTGCGCTCAGCCAAGAGCCGCCAACGGGCCTTCTCCACCTGTACATCCCACCTTACCGTAGTCACCTTCCTCTACAGTGCTGCCATTTACACCTACATGAGACCCCAACACAGCCTCTGGCCAACCATGGACAAAACAGTATCTGTTTTCTACACAACCATCACTCCTGTGCTTAACCCCCTGATATACAGCCTACGTAACAAGGAGGTCAAAGGGGCCCTGGCTAGAACTATTCACCGGTGGACATCCTCTCACTGATGAGACTCTGCATCCAGCAATTAGAACCCTGAGCATTTTGCTTATGCTGATGGAACGGATAACTCTCCTTGTTCTGATAAGAACATGCTGTATAACAAAGCGTCACCACAAATTTCTCATTAAAAGAAACAGATCAGAGAAAGACTGAAATGGGCCATGATTGGGAGAACAACCACTTTGGAAAGTTTAAAGTCCCATAAAGTTACTGTGGGTCACCCACTTTCCTCCTCTCTCATTCCATTGTTTCCCCTCTTGTATTTACAAAACTTTCTGGTGTGAACAAAATGTGAATTCTGTACAGTATACCATCGTACAGCAGACCCCACGTTCATCTGAGACTGGATTCGCTCGGAATCCATATGCCTAATCTTTCTACAGTTCTGGTCACATAGTTACAATCAAACCTTGTTGATTGTCTGTTCATAATCCTGGAGTCACAAAGGGCTCAGATTTAAGTTTTACTCATTGGGATGAGTAATGCATCTGCCATACACCCATCGCAAGTGTCACACTATGATGAGTTGTCCTGCCCTGGGTGATTATCTGTGAGAATGGTAGCTTCCTAAGAGAATAGAGATGAGTTGAGTTTGTTTATCGGAAGATGGAGTTTCCCCTTATCTTAGGAGTGTAGAGAAAATAGGGTTTGCCATGTTGGTTTCAAATATCGACTATAGCGACAAAGTATTACAGGGATATCTTTTATGAGTCCAATTAGAGTGGGTGGAGGTAGGCGAGCTCTCAGTCCTCACTGGGACGGGTCCTTCATCAGACAAGTCTGGGGTTACATAATGAAGAAACGAAGCAAAGCAGGGGTGTATGGAGTGATATTTCCTTTTGTATTGCAATCCCCTCCCTACCTCATTCTCCCCTTCCTTTCCCCTCCCTCTGAGTCCCATGGACACATCCCCCACCACTCTATAGAACTCTGCATTGCTTCTTCATTTTGTAACCCCAGACTTGCCCAAGGACCCTGTGAAGTCTGAATGCTTTGCACACCCCCACCAACTGTAGTTGGTCCAATAAAAGATATCCCTGTACTATTTTGTCTCTGTTGCCTTGTCGTAGGACGGACTCTCAGACCAGGGTCAGCCCTACCGCGAGGCAGCGAGGCACAGGCGCCCCAGGCCCTGCTCCTCGGGGGGCTCTGCACTCGGGGTCCCCAGCTCCCAGCCTGACAGTGGTCAGGAATTGGGGACCTCGAGGGCGGGACCCCCAGCAGACTCCGACTGACAGGCAGTGGAGGAAGCCAGCAGGAGTGAATAAGAGGCAGAGGCACCACCTCCCCCCCGCTCCCTGTCACAGTCTAGGCCAGGGGAAATGAGGGAGAGAGAAGCAGAGGCCCCACCTCTCCCTCATTTCCCCTGGTCAAGAGACTGACAGGCAGGGGGGCACCCACAGAGTGAAGTAGAGGTCGGGCCTTTGCTTCTCCCTCACTTCCGTCAGATGTGAGTGCAAAGAAAGCCCCACCTCTCCCTCATGCTGCTGGCCACCTCCGCTGCCTTTTCTGGCTGTTTCAGCCAGGGGAGGGGAAATGAGGGAGAGGCAGGGCCTCTGCCTCTCTCCCTCCCTCATTTTCCCTGACTGAGACGGTGGCAGGCAGCGGGGGGGGGGGG
>QEPC01002738.1:221714-244602 GCA_003113815.1 Sphenodon punctatus
CCCTCCCCCCCCCCCTCCCTGGGAAGGAAGGTATCATCTCAGTCTATTTCTAAATGGCTGGTAAATGTTATTACTTTCGCGTATCACACGAAAGCACTCCCACCACCCCCAAACCTCAGGGCGCACTCAGTCCGTGCCACGGGAGCCTCGACGGCAGCCTTTGCTAACGTGTCCCCACTAGAAATCTGCAGGGCGGCCACTTGGAGCTCTCCCTCCACTTTCATCAAACATTACTCAGTTCACCTGGCCACCCAGGCTCATACGTCTTTGGGACAGGCTATACTGACCCCGGGCTTGCCAGGCTAAGAGTATTCTGTATCAGATTCTTTGCTGTATTTTCTGTACACTTTGTGTATGTGTTGAATGTTGAATTAAACTTTCATTCGATTAAAACAGACAGTGTTGATGCTTTCACGGAAAATTTTTCCCCACCGCCTGCCTTTAGGCTGGGTACTCTCCCATTGGTGAGAATGGGAGGAGCCACTCGAAGAAGAACAGAAGGTCGCTGCCTTGTAAACAAGGTTCTTCGAGATGGCTCCGACCAGTCTCACAAATGCCCCCCCTTCCAGCCCCACGTGAAGAATTTTTCTCATGCAGTCTCAGGGTTGGAAGGAACTGTGGCATTGGCCGGGAGTGTGCCTTATATAGTGTGGGGCGCATAGACGTCACGCGTTCAGCTTTCAGCTTGGTAAAATCCGATAGGAGAAGGGCGCGCAAGCGCAAACCCAGTTGTGAGAATGGTCGGAGCCATCTCGAAGAACCTTGTTTACAAGGTAGCAACCTTCTGTTTTATGAAGAGCCAGGCCGATATTGGGGGGGGGGGAGGCGCGGAGGGATACGCGTGCGCAGAAAGGACTACCGGCGCATGCGCGTTTCCTCCCTGTGCTCTGCCCCGTGCGTCACTCGCGCACCTTCCCCTAGGCATGAGCGACCGTTGCCGGGCGGAGCGAGGCAGCGTGCTCCGTGTCCATCGCCTGGTGACGTCGCCACGCAGCCCCGCCCCTTCCCTCAATCCCGGAAGTCACCGACTCGCCCGCCCTGAGTGAGACGCAACGGACACGGAGAAGGGGGCGTGGTCTGTGGAGGATTGGGGGCGTGGTCTGTGGAGGGTTGGGGCGGGGCTAGGAGCGGGTCGGCGTGAGGCTGACTGTCCAGGAGAGAGTGGGAGGAGCATTCGAGGGTGGGGCCAGCATGTAAATTACCAGCAAAGTCTCTTCCTCCTTCTCCCCCCTTTTGCTCTCGCGACAGTCAAGCGAAGTCTCGCGAGGGGCTGAGGGAAGCGGCGCCGCGTCGGCGTCCCGAGCGATGGGAGCGGGGAGGTGAGAGTTGGTTCCCCCCCCCCCCCATTAAACCCTTCCCCGGGGGCTGTACTTCCCGGACACGGTGCCCCCTTGCTTTCCCCTCCCTTCCGCCTGGGAGCCCTTCTTGAGTGCTGGCTGCCCCCTCCCGAGCCCTTTGCTCGTCCCTGCCAGCCCCGCCCCTTCCTTACACACACACAGCTGTTCGGGGGGGGGGGCACCTAGGCACAGGTTGAAGACTTATGCAAAATACATGTTGCAGGGCCGCCCATGCAGGCCCTGCAATGTGTATTTTTCATAACTGCCTAGGTGGCCCTAGGCTTGTCACCCACTGAAATGTTTGAGCAACACTTATGAAAAATCCATGTTGCAGGGCCTGCATTGGCACCGCTGCAGGCCCTGCAACATGCATCTTTCATAAGCGTTCCTTAAACATTTACATAGGTGCCTCCTCCTCCTCCCCTGGGGTCCTGCATTGCCCCCCTTGGAAGCTGCCCCCCCTCCCCTTTTTCTCCTTGGCTGCCCCCACCCCATCTCCTCCTCCCCACAACCCCTTTACCCAGCCTCTTCCCCCTAAGGAAACCACCCCCAGCCCTAATTCTCCTTGCTTGGCTGCCTGGTCTCTCTGGCTGAGCAACAAACGGATATCCACACGTCTCCCGCGCAAGGTGCCCCAGCCACCTTCTTAGCTTAGTCCATGGAGCCCCATGGCGGGGTGGGGGGTTCGGACACTCCTAGGGATATCCTACAGGGGGGTTCCTCGTGCCTAACCCCTACTGTAGGATTTTTCCATGGCTTGCACCCCCACCCCCTCAATAAATGCACCCTAATTCGGATGCCTCCCCATTAAGAGGACACCTATGAAAAACATGTAGGGCTGCATTGGTTCCAGTGCAGCCCCGCCCTGTGTATTTTTCATAAAGCAGCCTCTTTTGAAGGGGAGGTATGCCCCCTCCCCCCTAATCCTGATATAGGAAGGATGTCCGAATAAGCGGTGAGGGGCTATGGGTGTGAGTGTTGAGATGGAGGGGGTGGTGATAATTGGTTATGGGTGTGTACAGGTGGATGGGTAGGGATGAGGCGAGCATAGAGGGGAGTGGAGGGATGGGTGAGAATGGAGGGGCAGGATGTAAGGGGATGGGTGGGGTGTAGAGATGGGGCATGATGGTCTCCCCACTCACAACAGCACGAGCCTCCTTTGCTTCAGTCTCCCTCTGGGGTGAACATCGATGCTACACCTGGGCATGGGACAATTCCCAAGAGGTGCTTCCCCTCACAGAATCCCTTTCTGTGGAATATGAATGCTCTAGGGGTGGGGCGGTAACTTCATTTTAAAACTACCTCATGTTACTTGGATCTGGGGGGGGGTCAGGGTTCAAATCTTGTCTTAGTCTTGAACTCAGTGGGTGACCTCGGGCAAGTTGCAGGGTGTTGATAAACAAGCAGCTAGCCCACACCAGGTGGGCTTCTACCTGTCCATTTATTAGGTGTTTGCCCCCGCTAGACACGGGGTCACCACCCACTAGACCTGCAGTCCTCATGGCGGGGGTCTCGGAGAATGTGGAGCCCACTGTGTGGACAAATGCTGGCTAATACGTGCCCGTCTGTCTGCGTTCCGTCAGTTAAGTTGGATGCGGTGCACAGATCCTCCAACCTCGAAAAGTCACAAGCAGAAATCCTAGAGCATCAGAGGAGCCACCGCTTCCTACCCTTCTCTCTGTTTTGCTGGCACTGCCAGTGGGGGCTGCCCACAAGCACATGAAATAATGGTGGGGGTGCATGATAAACGGGGCCTGTGGACTGAGGGCTTTGTTTAGGGGTAGAAAACCTCTTCCTTTATATGGGCTACTCAAGCTTCAAGCACATGGGCCTCTCTGACTATTAGTACAAGCTCTGTAGGCTGGATGGGAGGTGGGAAGGAAGGGCCCAGATAATGGCTCTTAACTATGGATCTATTCCTTAGAATGCATACCCTCCTCTCTGGTCTCTTCTGTCTTGCATGCTCCTTCAGTGATTCATGGCAGAAACACTAATGCAAAGGGAATTGTTATAAATTCAGATATAATTTAACATAACTTTAAAAAGTCAAATAATATGCATCAAGCATTAAATACAGTAACACCAAATAAATTCAACAAACAAACGTACACATCATATGAAGATCAGTCCAGAATTTACAGTCCTTATTGACATGTTTTGTTTGACCTGTTAGTCTTCTTCAGAATAACGCAAATCTGGAATTTAATATATTTCATTATAATATAATTACTCTGATCCAAGATACAATACGCTGTAGTTTTAAAACATATTTTACATCTCCAGTCTTATAGAATAATACTAAAACTATCCATTCCGTCTCAAAAGACTATGAAATCTAAAAATTAAATACCCCGCATACAAGAAATGGTTGTGTAATAAAACATTTTATAATCCAAAACTTGATACAACACTTATAATTTTTTAGAAAACCATAAACCTATTTTACAACATATCAAATCTTATCTACTAATATCCAAATATTCCATTGTCAATAGGACTAAGTCCCCCCCAAAATCCTAAATACAAGTGACTGTGTGAAAAAAACCCACACACTTTAGAAGGAAAAGTTAACTCCCAAACATGTACCTTTTATTCTGCAGTATCTCCAAAATAGTGGCAGAGGAACAAGTAAAATCACTCCTTATGCCTAAGAGCAAATATAAGCAAAAAACAAAATCAATAACTTATAACCAATATAAAATATATATTAAAAAAACATACCTACAACCTTTAAATAATTGCCCTTACCTGCAAAATATGTGAGGAACTCCTAGTCTCTATTCCACCCTCTCCAAAGAAGTGGATAAATAGAAAAATGTTAAATCACTCTTCGAGTTAAGGGACAAATCTAAATGAATCATCAACCTTTACCACAACCACTATCACAGAACAAACTTGTATATCTGTAATCCTAAAATCCTGCCTCTTACCAGCAAAAAAGGACGCTTGGTATGTACTCCATTCTCCAAAGGAAACTAAAGGCTTAGTACTAAGACTTATGAAGTGGTAGGATCCTTCATCAATCCAAACCAAAGTCTGCAATAAAAGCACACTGCCATTTTACCATCCACCAATGTCATGCTTAAACAACAGACTTAAAACTAATTCTATAACTGCTAAATAATACTAATTCTAATTGACATGTCTAGCACGTACATAATTGAAAAAAACATATCTCTTTCCTCAATACAGCAAAAATCAAAGGACCCTCCTGCAGGAAAAACCCTTCCCACCAATGCAGCAAAGACACATTCTGTGCAGGTGAAGCTTAAATACTCTCTCAAAAAAAACCCTACAAGGGACTCAGCTGAAACGCATCTACTTGACAACCCTCATGTCAGGAAACTCAATGCACATGCATTCTCAAGTCTACATTTAGCATATACCAACTGACCTTAAGGTCTTTGCATTACCCTTAACTTTAGAACCACATGACCTTATTAGAAACCTCCTGGATTTGGGTCCTCTATGTAGGAACCTAAATGTTTATAATGGTCAGAAACCCTAATGTTAATATGTATATATTTCTACAGCTACAACAGTATGTTATTACTTATGAAACCAAATTAATTTATGAATTCATGGGCCAGATCTAGGAATTGGAAAGTGGATAGATTTTTTTAAAAAATTTAAAAACAAAAAAACAGCTGTAGAGTGCATTTGGCCCATTGGCCAGAGGCTCTCGGCTGCTGGCTTACTGCTACCCTGAACGTGAAGCAGAGCGTGTTGCCGGTGGTTCCCCAGGGTGCGTGCGAGAGAGAGAGCGGGGTGGGGATTCTGACTGGATGAGCTGAACAAATGGATGACTGGATTGGGTCACAGCTAGAGCACTGAGTCCTCATCCATCAAGACTGATTGGATGTGGTCCCATTTTGGCCAGGCCCTTGTGATCCCAGGACTGATGTCATCTGAGAGGCCCTGCCCCGCCTGGGAAGCACTGTGACATTATGGCTCCCTGTGGGGGCCACGCTGCGTTAGGAAAGGGTTTTAAGGTGTTCCCCTACCCCCACAGGGTGCCCAAGATCGAGGTGCTTGGGCTGGGAGTGGTTTGGTCTGCAGTGTTCTAGTCCCAGCTAGACTGTTCCCCCCCCTGCAGTGATCTTAACCTAGGATTGTAACCTTGGTTGTCTCTCTCCCCGCCGCAGATGCCCCGTCACTGTTCTGCCGCTGGCTGCTGCACCCGTGACACCCCAGAGACCCGCAACAGAGGCGTCTCCTTCCATCGGTGAGTGGTGGCATGGCCCGGCTCCCTATCCCGTACTGGAGGGAGGGTGGCAAATGCAAAACGTCTTCGTAGATGCAGGCTGATGCTCCATCTAGCCCTTTGCTTGCTTCAGAGATGTGCGCAACAGAACATGATGGAGTGATCTATTCCCAGCAGTCAGAGCTCTCAACCCCAGCCAACTTGGTGAATAGCCAGGACCCATGTTCACTGGTGACAGTGGGGAAAACACAGTGAACGCATGTCCTTGACTCGTAGGAAAAAGCCTTTGTTTGATTATCTTATTGCAGTGTTCTCTCTGGAGAGATGGCGAGCCCTTGGCTGGTACTTCCACATCTGTTCTGAGCTTGCTGGGGTGGAAAAGGCCCATTTGGATGAGGTGGTGCAGGGATGTGGTCAACACCTAGGCAGAGGGGCAGTACATGCCAGCATTGGGTTGCGTGGACTGGACCGCCAAAGAATTTTGTATGTGCCTGGCCTCCATGTGCCCTGCCTCCTTTGCTCTGGTGTCCTGTGGCTCAGGGCCCTCTGCACCAGCTCACCGAGGAAGACTAGTTCCTCACCCCTGGCTTAGGGTATAAACCCACTTGGTGCTTCTGGGACGTATTTACAAGGAAGCTGGTCGTATTGGCCTGTGATTCAGGATACCTCAGTTCAGTGAGTGTATCTCGCTCTGTCAGGATGGGGAACCTGTGAGCCAGTTTGGCCCATGCCTGGTTTGGTTTCCAGTTCCTGGGTCTGGTCCATAGATCTAGCCCCTACTCACAAGTACTGAAAGAATGAGCTCAGGGGAAGGGAGCAGAGATGAGGGTGTGCGCTTGAGGACAGAGAGAATAGATCTGGGGCACAGACCTATGATCTGGATCCACTCCTTCCTTCCCCTATCCTGAACCCAGCTGTCAAGCACCCCTGTCCCCAAATCCTATCTGGGCACGCCCCTCCTGCGCCTGTCTGACTGACTGGAGCTTGGACTAACTTTCAAAATGGCCCACGGAAAGAAAAGGTTGCCCGACTCTGCCCTATATGGTGACCGGTAAGTCATTGAACCTGGTCTTTGACAGCCAGAGATGTGGTTGACTCATCAAAAACAGAATGTAAAGATGACTCAATGAAGAGCCTTTCCTCAATTTCCCCTTATTTATTTTATTTATTTTTTTCGTGGCATTTTATGCCTTACCCTCCTGCTCAATAGCAGCTCGGGGCAGCTCACAACATTTTAGAAAAATCACAATAAAATCAATAGTTAAAATGACAGCTAAATATTTGAAAACATAAAATTTACTAAAAAGCGGACCAAAATCCCTTCCCTACTCCCCTCCCCGTCTCCCTCCCCAAAGGCCTGGGCAGAACAGCCAGGTCTTACACTGTCTTCGGAGAGAGGGGAGGTCCGAGGCCAAGCGGGCCTCCATTGGGAGGGAATTCCACAGACCACCGAGAACACCCTCCCCATCGTTGCCACCCAGGAAACCTGGGGGACCTCAAGTAGGGTGTCCCCAGCCGACTGCAAGGGCGGCTGCATGGCCCAGGGCGTGAGGCGATCTCGCAGGTAAGCGGGACCCAGGCTGTTTAGGGCCTCATAGGTCATTACCAACACCTTACATCGAGCTTGGAAGACCATAGGCAGCCAGTGTAGAGAACAGAGCACTGGTGTAATATGCTCGTGACCGCCCGCCACATTCTGCACCAGCTGCAGCCTCTAGACCGTCACCAAGGGTAGCCCCACGTAGAGTGCGTTGCAGTAGTCCAGTCTAGAGGTAATGAAGGCATGGATGATGGCGGCCAGGTCAGAGTCCAAGACATACGGCCATAGCCACACCAGATGTAACGGGGGAATAGCGCTCCTTACCACAGCTGCCACCTGGGAATCCAGGCGGAGCTGTGAATCAAGGAGCACCCCCAGACTATGGACCCGAGTAGCTAAAGGGGGGCAAACCCCGTCAGTGACAGGAGCCACCAACCCCTCAGCCCTACCCACCAGCATCCGCATCACCTCCCATCTTGTCGGGATTCAACTTCAGCACAATGGAGATTTCCCACCTCATGGGAACTAGGGAAGAGCTAACATGTGAATGGCTGGGATGCTAGGTGAGAGATGCAGACAAACAGGGTGAGCAGGTGGGTGGGATTGGCACCCTTGAAGTCTTGGTCTCCTTCCCTCTGAAAGCCCCTCCGTGTGCTGGTTGGATCCCCCAGCAGCATGGAGTATTGGCATTCCCAGTTGACCAGTACTCTGTGTGTGTCCTTGCAGGTTGCCAAAGGACAATCCCCGGCGAGCCATGTGGCTAGAGAACTGTCGTCGAAAGGACCTGAGCGGCCAGGGTCTCTGGGACCCTGCCTCCAAGTATGTCTACTTCTGCTCCAAGCACTTTGAGAAGAGCTGCTTCGAAATGGTGGGCACCAGGTAGGTTTTTTAGGACTTGAGATTGGAATAGATGGGAGAGCTGAAAGTGCAGGGTGGCAAGGGGAGCTAATGGGACCTTGGGCGCGTGTAACAGGGAAGCAACGAAAGAAACGGGTCTTCAGCCCAACCCAAGATGGTTGGGACTCCTTGGGACTGGGTCAGGCATGCTGCTTCTACTGAAGCCCATTGACTGGGCACTCTCCAATGTCATGATGCCCTAGGGGGAAGGACCCACCGCCCCATCGGAAGAGATGACCGAGTCCATTTTGATTTGCCCCTTTCAGACACGACCTGCCCCCTGTGGCGCACCATGACATTGGGAAAGTACTTGGAAGAGCTCTCCTCTTGCAGAGGAAGGCAGAGCAAGAGCCCCTGGCTAGAAATCAAAGTGGAGACAAAAACAGCAACACGGCAGTTCTGAATAACGATTCTGCTAGAGATGTTCTCAGGAGGTGCTGAATAGACTAAACACGTTGGGACTGGAATGATCTATTGTACGTTCAGTACAGGATTGGAGAGCTTATAGTAACTGCTGGTTTTTTTTGTCTTTGCTACTGTCTAGTACCTCTTGTAGCTTTTGTCTAGAAATCAAAGTTGAACAAATTCTTATTTTTAAGGCACAGTTTTAACTGGGACACAGATTTCTCCTTTGCACAGACTGGCCCGGAGGAGCATATTCTCCTTCATGCGTGGCCTTCAAGTCAATACTCCACATCCTCCTAATAAACTTGAGTTAGCCACAAACACCACCGAGGAGACGTGATCAGTCAGAACTGGAGAGAGTTGAGCCGGCCTGTGCTACATAAGAATAAATCCTCCTTAATGCTCTCGTCACCCTTAAAATCTGTGAGTTTATGAATGTGCCAGAAACGTATTCCACAGAGGGTGTTTTTAAAGGAGGCAAGGTGCTGTGCTTGGCGGAGTACTTCAAACAAGCAGCTCCACACACTGCCCGCTCCACCCACGCTCTGGCTACGCTGGCTTTTCCCGGAGTGCCTCGGGCATGGACTGGTTGGGAGGTGCGTGGGTCATGGGAGCTCGCACCGCCATGCGCCCGTATTCAAACGAGACCTCCCCCTCGCGGCTGGTGCGTGTCCATGTGTGGGGGGGGTGCCTTGTTAAAAACACCCAAAGTGAAAGGATCTCCTGTAAAATCCTGCACCCTTCCGTGCAAATGGGAGCTGCCAGGCGTGCCATGGTGGCTGTTCAAATGTCTTGCAGCTTTATCTGGCACACTGTTTTTTTTTAGAGGAGATGCTATCCTGCATGGCCACCCAGGCGCCACCGAGCCTGCTGCCTGTCTGAAGGGGGAACGGGGGGGCATCCCCTCACAGCCACACACGGAGCACTCCCGGGAAATCCGGAGTACTCCAAATAGCTCTGTGGCAACGGGCAGCCACAGAGCCCCTGCCCGCATGAGCTGGGGTGGCCAGCCTCGCCAGCAGACCGGTCCCCTGCTCATGGGCACTGTGGGTGGGGGGCACGGCCAGAACTGGCCCAGGGGTGGCAACCATGCTGCACCCATGCTGGAAATGTGTACATTGCAAAGGCCAGCCCGGCACACTTCCCCATGGTCCATGACAGAGGGAGTGCACGGCGACTTGCCTCTATGGCCAGGCTGGGAGCCGCTCATTTGAATCCCTCCCCACGCCCCCCACCCATGTGGTTGCTCCGTGCCAGCACCACTCAGTGACCACGGACCCCACCCCCATCACCTTGCTAGATTAAAAACCTCCAGTGTTTCCCAAGCTGTCTACCCATGCCTGGCCCCATTTTTTGAGGTTTAACCATTTTGTGGTTTAAATATAATCTTGCAGCCCAAGCAGCAAAGACCTCCAAAGTCTGTTGACTGGGATCGAGTCAGACATCTCTTCTCCTGACCAATTTGGTCGGTAATCCACGTAGAGGAGAAGTTCTACCATCTAAGATCTTACCCAATCCATCTTTGAACCCAGATAGGCTTCTTGATATCCTCTGGCAATGAGTTCCACAAGTTATGCTGAGTGGGAAAAGTACTTCATCCCTCATTTTAATTTCGACAGGTGTTACCTGGTTCTGCCATTCAGAGAATGTAAACAACAGCTCCCAACTTATTTGTTCTGTGCCACTCGTGATTTTGCAAATTTCTGTCTTGTCCCCCCTATGTTGCTGAGCCCTAGCCTATTGAGCCTCTCCTTGGACAGAAGCTCTTCTAGACCTTTGATCACTTTTGTTGTCCTTTTTGCCTCAGAATGACCCGCACAAGCTGCTAACAGATTAGCTGGGAGATGACATTAGCTCCAATGGGTGACCCCTCCCCACTGTGACACCACCCATAGCAATGGGTGGTGACCTGGCAATCCTCTTTCCAGGAGGAGCGTTTGCCTAGCCACGTCTGAAGGCTGTCATGCTTGTTCTCTCCACAGCGGCTACCATCGGCTCAAGGAGGGCGCCGTTCCCACCTTATTCGATTCTGTTGCCAAGGTGCGCCGAGCGGACAAAACGGGTTCAGGCAGCTCCAGGTCCGCAAAGTACCCGCAGAGATGGAGGTGAGTGCCTCATGGCTCTGCCTCGCCATTGTTGCAGTGGGGCGAGGATATCGCTCCTGTGGCCAGTGACCTACCCCTTCTGCCAACCTGCCCTCAGTAGGGATTGCAGTATGGCCAATCCCAGCTGTGTCCCTCACTCCTGTGACTACTCTGCATTGTGTGCCTGCTCTCCTTTTCTTTCCTGATGCGCTTTTGTCCCCCAGGTGCATTCCTGACCCTGAGAACCAGGAAATGGCCATGAAGTGCATCGACGTGTCGTGCTTCCCCGAGGAGGAAGAGTCTGGCCCTGCAGCTGCCCCTGCTGCCGGGGAGCCCCACAGCCAGCCTTCTCTGCCGGAGGTGGAGCCAGATGGCTTGTCAGACTCCCTCCTAGAACAGCAGCCGGCAGCCACGGGGCAAGAGGAGGCATTGCCTGCCCCAGCACTTCCAGAGGGGGAGCCGGCAAGGCCTGTCTCCCTCTCTCTGTACATGCTGCGTCTGCCCCCCCCGGCCGGTGCTTACATCCAGAACGAACACAGCTACCAGGTGGGCAGCGCCCTGTTATGGAAGCGGCGGGCTGAGGCGGCGCTGGACGCCCTGGAGAAGGCGCAGAGGCAGCTGCAGGCCTGTCGGCGCCGAGAGCAGCGTCTGCGCATGCGCGTCTGCGAGTTGCAGCGGGAGCGGCGGCCCCGCAGCGGTGACATGCAGCGGCAGCTCAAGGAGCATTTGCAGGTCTTTGAATTGCAGCTTCTTAATGAGCTTGAATGACCCTGGGGCAAGAGGGCAACGAAGCAGCAGCAAATTCTCACTGGGCTAAGCTCGGATCCCCAGAGACTCTCCTCTGCGGCTTAGCACTTCCCTGCATCCTCTGTACCCTTTGCACCTGTAAATAAAGATTGTTTTGTATGAGTGACGGCTCCCAACTCAGGCAAGGCCTGCTGTCGCCCAGTACAGGGGCAGAACTCTCCACTGTTGCTACTTGTGGAGACATGGGGGCATCCCCACTGCTCCTGAGGGCAGTTCCTAGTTCTATGAGGGTACTGGCAGCCCCTCCCCCAGATCCCTGTAGAAAGTGCCTCTCTTGAAACTTCAGCAGTGATGTCACCAGCCAGACTGGAAGAAAGGGGCCAAATAAAAAAAAACACCCAGTTTCTGGCTATCGTTGACCGTAGGCTGGGGGTCCTTTCCTCCCGATGTTGTATAAATGTCTTCTCAGAGAGACTGCATTGAGGAAGGGAGGCACAACACAGACCAAAAGCTGGGCACTAAACCTGAGTGTATTTCAATTAAAAATAAAGTGCTATTCATTCCAAAGGTAATCAACCTTTGGGGTAGAGTGGCCTGGGGAGGGGTAGCCTTTCCGCTACATGCTGCCTTCAGCTCAAGACTGGACATCACTTTGCCCAGAGGCCGGCTCTGCAGCTTGATTGAAGTCATTGGTTGCCTGTGGCTGTCGGCGTGCTGAATGGGAGGTCAGCGGGGGTTTCTTCTGGCCTTTCAGTCAAGGTGTCCTGGGTCCTGTTCCTGGAGTTTAGAAGTCTGCAGTGACCAGACTCCTTAGAGAGGTGGGCCTGCCTGTAAACGAGATGTTTCTGCTTCAGCTGCAGTGTTACCGAAGTCAGGGTAATAATAATGATCCCTTGCACCGAACATGATTCTGGTAACTTATTTGCACCTAGGAATCCTCTGCCATTCAGCCATCTGCTCACCCCGGGCTCATCCAGGTGAAATCCAGTAGCAATGGCCCATCCCTTTACCTCAGGGTTCCCTGACACAATACCTTCCTGATGGCCACCTTGACGGTTGGTTCCAGAATCTGCTTTTGTCTCCTAGAGAATGCGTTCACACAGCTGCAGATTCCCCTGCATGTTAATTACCGACCCTTTGCATTGAGGAATAATCCAGAGCCCAGGGCGTGGCAAGAATTTCCTACTACGCTCTTCCGAATGCAAGTGTACGCCACTACCCCCTCGAAAGCTGTGCAAATGAGTGCTGACCTCCCTTGACAAACGTGAGCTGCAGCTTTCCCCGATGGGGAACCCTTCCCTGTAGACCCCATCCATTCTGGTCTCTCTTGCTCTGACCCAGTGAGTGACCTGTGCATGAATCCGTGCGGCATGCGGGGGAGGTAGGGGCCTATGGTGGCGAAGGAGGGCAGCCAGGATGCCGGGAGGTAGTGTGTGCTGAGGTGAGTGTCCATGGAGCCCGACCGCTCTCTGCTCCTGAACTTCCTCTTTTACATCCCTTCTCTCCCTATGTTGGTGGCTTCTGCCCCTTCCTCTATCCTTGCCTGCAGCAGGAGACTGGTTCCCCATTCCAGCCCATTGGATTTGCTTTCAAGCAGCTATATGAATGCAAGTAGCACTTGGCAAGTTCTTGGGAGAAGTGAGGAAAATATGGGCCAGAATAGCTAAAATGTCATTTGCTAAAGTCTGGAACGATGCATCCTGGGATATCTTCTGGGCTTTAAAAGCCTTGCTTCTAGATTTCTCATTCTGTCGTATGTCACCCCTCGATGCACTGCTGCTCAGAAATGTTATTTAAGCAAGGGCTACATTGAGTTTAAACACAGCCTTGATTTCCTCAGACTAACCAGGACTTAGACCCAGCTTAGCTTTTCTACATCTGGATTCTATCTCCAGCTAAAACACTGACCCGTCGCCTTTTTTTCCCACCTGTCTTTGGTTTTCAGCTCTGGGTGGGTTGATGCTGGTAACAGCCAAGATCGACACCAGGGAACATAAGAGGGCACCAGAGCGCATGCTCAGAACCTGAAATGAATATTCGAAGCATGTAATGAATTTGATGAACTTGGTATTATCGCATTTCAGTTTTAGTGAAGCAAATATGAAATTGAGATTCACATATGTCTTCGTTTGTGGTTTCACATCTTTGTTTTGGTTCATGCTTCAGTATTTTGTAGGGATGGGAATTTCAATTTGGGATAAAACCGAAAGTACCCGAAAATGGCCATTTTGGATTAATCCAAAATTGTGGTTCTTTTTCGGTTTCGTTACTATTAGATTTTTTGCATTGATTTTTGTACCAGATTTTTAACTTTGCGGTTAGTCCCCCATTGAAAAACTGCAATGTTAAAAATACGGTACAAAAACCAACGCAAAAGATCAAATTCAAATTTATTCAGCTCAGCCATCGGTTATAGCCACAGAAAAACATAAAAAACAGCCATATACAAAACCAAAAATATAAAATAAAGTACAGAATACAAAATAGCATATATTAACAAATATAAATAAAATGGTAATGATATCATACTCAAATACTTAAATATATCTCCCAATAAAGCCCCTCCTCACAGTGGCGAATCATCAACTCTAATCTTGTTTTATAATCTAGAGAAGATTGTCGCGCAATAAACGCCTGAGTATTTTGCAATTGCCTGAGCATGTTCTGGTATTGTTTAAACAGACACCAATAGACACTTAGGGGACCTCCCTGGATAGCGTTCCAAAAAGGGTTTTAGAGGTGTCATTCTCTGGACATCGTACAGGTGACGCTCAAAGACCATATGTTGTGGTGTCTCCACAGAAACATGATCAACTGGACATAGTCTCTCCACAAAAGGTATACCCTCCAACCTTCCTTCAAAAACCCTGGAAGGTAGCGCATTTAATCGAGCGCACATTATTGAATATTTGCCCCTAGGTGGCAAATCTGCAAGCAGATAGACTGCCATATTATCCACACCCGGTGTCCATAATTGACAATCACGGAGGTGGAGGGTTTCATACGTAGAAGCTAGGTCCTGTTGCCTTGCAACATCCCTTATACGGCCCACCACCTCTTGCAAAAGATCCGATAGTACCGAAACCAAAAAAAAATAAAAAATCATGAGAACCAAAATTTTGCCCAGAGTCCCATCTCGTTGCTTTGTGTTTAGTCACCCTCACCAGACAAAGTTGATTCAATAAAAGATATCTTCTGACTGTTCTTGTCTCCCTCTGTTAGTTCTGGGACCAGCAGAGCAACCACTCGCTGTCCCTAAATTTGTCAGTTACTTGCTGTCGGTGTTGCCCAAACATTTGATACCTAGGGCATGCTATTTTTCTGGATTAAAATTGGTGGCACACTTCACTCTTACACCGGGAAAGGTGTGTGTGTGTGTCTAATATATAATTAATTATAAATGTATGTAAATTATGAATGTTTAAAATGGACAAAAAAGAAAAGTATCATTTTTAGATACATTCCTGTCACTCTCAAGACACACCCTTTGGGAATTTAGACACTGGTACTTGTCACTTAATTACAGTGGAGTCTTGTTAAATTGAATTTTGTGAGTCCTCTCTAAAAACCTGGCTTCTCGCAAATTCTGCTTATGGAGAGTTAAATAAGCGGGGGAATGTAAGTTTTACTCAAAGTCCTACTTTACCATTCCAGCTAAAATATCAGTTCCATGAGTAAATTAATTACTTGCTTCACATATGACTAAAATACTGCACTGCATTGAAACAATACGTTTGTTCCTTCTGCTCACCTGAACAGCAGGGAAAAGAAGTGTGCCTCCCTGTGCTGTAGCCTCCAAGCTTGCAAAACAATGCACTGTGCTTCTGCTCCTTACCGCTCACCAGAGAAGGGCTTACAAGGTAGGCTTGGGGGGGACGGGGGCACTGCATTGCACCGCAAGCCTGGAGGGGAGATGCTAAATTATTTTAACGATGTGCTGCCAAGAAATCGTTCATTCACTCAAAGGTACTGATATCTTTAAATGGGTAAAGTATACTCTTTACACCTGAAAAATTCAAATGATCAGGCGCTAAAGCCCAGAAGTCAGAGTTTGACTTGTTCAGCAATCCATTTGCTGGAGCTGGGGCAGACCTATTCCTTCAACTTAACCAGATATTCAAGTTGTGCGGATTTGACTTAAGTGGATCCGTTTGTACTTCAGTATTTGGTGTTCTGACATGTCATTACTTGGTACTTGGTGTCTTTGACTGTATTATTTGTTTTTTTTAAAGAAATTCGGATGTGAATGTGTTTAGTTCATCTCTCTGATTTAATGCAATAAAGCAGAAAGCCACAGAGAACAAATGGCACAATAGTTATAGGTGTGAGTTGTGCGTATGGTGTTACACTGACTCACAAACCGTGAGTCCCGAAGCCTATCAAATGGGATGTGTGTGAGTGTAACACACACATTGTGACCAGGTCCTTCCCCCAACAACCAGCATTAGCCCACACGGCACTCCCCGGCAGATGCTGTGTGTGTGTACCTGGCGGGGACTGTGTGCAGGTATTAGGTAAGCTGCAAATCTAATAAACGGCCAGGTGACCGCACACACGTGGCCAACTCTCATGCGGTTGGTTTTCTCACCCTAAAGTACTAACTAACATCTAACAAAGTGACCAAAGACGTGACAGACACCAACGGTTGGACTAAAGAAGCTCATTTCATTATGGCGACGAAGTCGTGTTCGGATTTATGAATTATCCTCGCAAAGACAAAACTGCATATTCATCCCAGCCCTAATGCCGACCTTCAGGCCACACATGCTGTGGTGCTGGGGTTGCTGTGGCAGCAACAGTGCCATTCATGCCCACTGAGGGCTAATGCTGTAGAACACAAACACCTGCCCCTCTTGCCTGGGCAGTGGACGTTCTGGTATGCTGGGGATAACTTGCACTTCCTCTTTGAGCAAAGTTCTTTGTTTGAGGTCCTCTCCTTTTGCTTGCGCCCCATTATTCTAGCCTTTGTAGCCAGATGGAATGGGGCCCCCTTGCCATGAGGGGCATGGTTCTTTATCCTACTGAGAGTCTGTGAACAATTGCTGCTGTAGCTTCCAGTCCCATTGAAGGATGTCCCCTTTCTAACTTTGCTTTATTCCCTTCCTGTGCATGGGAACAAAGGGGAGGTTAATGTGAGGTAAGAGGTACTTACCTCAAGCAAAAGTGCTTCTCTGAAAAAACCGTAACTGCAGCATTCTATGGTAACTCTGTCCCCAGAATAGAGGTAGAGCAAGAGTCTTGTTACAAATGAATAGTTTATATCACAAGCAAGTGTGCAATCGCTCTAGCTGCCTGGCCTGAACAAGCCCTAGATCAGCCTAAGGGTGATTTTAGATGTGACAGCTGCTGCCGCCACCACAGATTTCTCTAGGCAGCGTAGACAGCTGTCAATCTAGCCAAGATCTGCTGGGCCGCCAAAGTAGTGTGACGGTGAGCCAGGGAGGGGTTGGGGCAATCCACGGACATGTGTTTGTATGTCCCCGCTCCCATGCTGCATACAGATCCCCTCCCCCTGGCTGACGGGAGGCAACGGCAGCCAATGACGGCCGCCCCTAACGCCACTCTGGACCAGGTTGAGTGAAGCGGGCCATCAGATGGGGGGTTTCCCAGTGACAGACCGGGCTGAACTCCACCGCAACCGTGAGCCAGACCGTGGGAACATCTGGCAGCTATTTTTAAACGTGACACTGGACCCCGGATTAATCAGGGCCAGCATCACATCTGAAAACACCCTAAGTCACACATTAGGGCAGTCAGGGCTGGCCCCAGGTGTGTGCCACATGTGTGGCTGCACACGGCCTCGCAGCTAGCTGGGCCTCCGCACTTGCATGGCTGGGCAGCAGGATGCAGTCAGCTTCTCCCCCAATAAGTTCTTCTGCCTCCCCTCCCTGGATTCAGTGGTCCCGATCCCTCACCTCTGCCTCCTAGTAGTGCTCCAGCAGCAGCAGCGGACACCAGATCGGGCTGGGAGATAAAGCTGTTTGTTTACAAACAACTCCTCCCTATGTGAGTGATCAGAAGGTCATTATCTTGTAAAGAAGGTTCTTCGAGATGGTGTCTGACATTCTTACAACTGGGTTCTGCATGCTCACCCTATTCAAATAATAGACCACATGATGATCTCGATCCTCTAGTGTAAAAAGCACTCTCCTCAGAATGACAGTTCCTTCCAACCCTATCTAGAAATACAAGGAAAAAAATTCCATGCAGGGCTGGAAGGGTGGGTTTTGTGAGAATGTTCTGAGCCATCTCGAAGAACTTTGTTTACAAGGTAGCAACCTTCTGTTCTTCGGGTGGCTCCTCACATGCTATTTTTACATGGCTCCGCTGGGTTGGTGGGTCCGAGGTGCATCAGTGCATGGACGGGGCATGCACACGGCTGCACATGCATCCCCACTCATCCACACCCACGGAGTAACCGCCGTTTCCCCCAGTTGCTCCGTGCGTGGGGACGAGTGTGGAGGTGTGTGTTAGGTGGGCGCATACACACATCCACTCACCATGGGCGCGTGCACCTCATCGTTCACACGGGGCTCCCCCACCCATGAACACACAGAAATCTGTGTGTTCATGGGTGAGAGAGGCCCGTGTAAAAAGGACCACATTCTCACAACTGTCTTACTTATACTATCTTAGGTAGGAATTTAGGATGTAAAGCAATTATCTATTATATCTTGGTAAATAAATCTGAAAATATGGTTCTGAGATTATTATGGCTGCTATTTCACTAACTCTTCTTAGGGGGGATTCAGACGTTCTGATTTTTGCGAATTTTTTTTAAAAATGAATGTTTCATGCATGTCTGAACACATAAATTCGATTAAATGCGGTCAATATCGCACTAAAGAAATCCGACTTTCAAAGCTACTCAAACCTACCTTTTTGCTGTCCGTTTTCAATAAATCCGCACTTAACAGCAGTGTGAAAGCAACATCGTACTGGTTTTAACTGGTGTGAAATCTTTTCTGATGTGAATGCAACCGTGCTTCCAAGTGCGCTGTTTTACTCCTGCCCCTACCGGAAGCAGTGAGACCAGCTGGAGCCCTGTAGTTGCCTCGCTGGGTGCAGGCTGCAGCCAGCTTCTCCCCAAAAAAGTTCTTCCCCTCCATGTTTCCCCTCCATGCTTCTCCCCAAAAAAGTTCTTCCCTCCAAGGGACTTTCAATCATCTGCCTCTGCCTCTACCGTAGTGCTGCAGCAGTAGCAGCAGCGGGATACCGGAAAGAAACCAGGGAGAGAAGCAGCGCGCCTCACTATGCGAGGGGCTTCTTTCCAGCAGCCTCAGGCTCTCCCTCTTTACTCCCTGATCCCCCCCCCCCCCCCAGTCTAGAAGTCCCGTGCAGGAAAGCAGGGGGCACCCCCTCCGATCGGACTGCGAGATAAAGCAGAAGGTTGCTACCTTGCAAGCAACGTTCTTTGAGTTGGCTCCGAACATTCTCATAACTGGGTTGTGCATGTTCACCCTATTCAAATAATAGACCACATGATGGTCTCAGCTTCTCTAGTATAAAAAGCACTCTACCCTTCAGAATGACCATTCCTTCCAACCCTTTCTAAACATACAAGGAAAAAAAATCCATGTTGGCTGGAAGGTTGTGTGTTGTGAGAATGTTTAGAGCCATCTCAAAGAATGTTGTTTACAAAGTAGCAACCTTCTGGCTCCCCACAGGCCACTTCCTGTAACTGAACCGCACTGAGCAGCCAGGTAAGCGCACATTACAAGAAGGTCTGAATGCATTATTTTGCTGTACTTAAAAACGGTATGGCATGCATGTGAATGCAACAGGACTTGTTAACAGCGAACTATTGAGAACCACTTTTTAAAAATCCAGATAATTGCTGCACGTGTGAATTCGCCCTTAATGAAGTTATTGGTAACAAGAATACTGTCTTTAAACCCGCACCACATAACCAGTTCATTTGTGTCCCCCATATAATTCACGCTGCCCCGGGGGCACAAATTAAATGGTTCTGGGTGGGGGCAGCATGAACTGATTATGGGGGCACAACTGAACTGGATATATATATATATATATATATATATATATATATATATATATATATATATATATAATGCCTTTTTTCATGGCATAATGTGCTTAATAAGCTAGCTGCATTTTGGGTATCTGGTGTGTGTGATAGCAGCACCTCTGGACTGGTCGCACCACGTGCGTGCACAAGGCACAGGCGGCACCGGCAGCAAGAAACAACAGGCCCTGTAGATGCTCAGCTGGGGGGAAGCATTGGGAGGCCATGCTTGTCTATGGTCACTCGGCTGAGCACCAGGTAAGACACCCAAAGGTTGCCAAACCCGGGGGGGGGGAAGCATGGGGAGGCCGTGCTTCTCCATGGTTGCTCGTAGTGCTGGAGGATGGGAATCCTTCCTGTCCAGAGGGGGTACATTTTATGTAAAATTACACATTTGCATAATTAGGTGGTGCCTAATTATGCAAATTAGGAAAAGCTGGGAAGTACCGCATAGAAGGGACCGACTCTTTCCCTGGGGTTTAAGGAAGGGAAGAGGGTCCTTTTCAGAAGGTCTTATGGGTTGATTGTTGTTATTGCAGGAGAAAATATTGAAGGCGGCCTCCTAAATATCTTGGATATTTTAGATACATCAAAGGTATAATTCAATATACGTATATTCATTATGCCTTGATTCAAGTAGCAATGCCTGCCTGAGTCGTCCGAGAGCCTAAAGCAATAGCTCAGAGGTGAGCAGGGCCAGTTTCAGATATTTTGCTACCCTAAGCTTGGGGTGGGGAAAGTCAGGGGTGGGGTGCATTGGGAGGCAAGGGGGCAGGCGGGCTATGCATTTGTGAACAGGTGTTAGGGTGTGCCAGGGGGCAGAGCATTTTACAAGTGCGTGGGGCCTGCCTTGGCCCGGTCTGCTAGACTCCACCTCTCCGCCATGCAGCTGGCAGCTCAGATAGGATCTGCCTTCCCACACACTTATTTCCCAATATGCCCTGCCCCCTTTACCCCAATAACCTCCACTCCCTCCATTCTGGTGGGAACTGCCAGCAGAGGAAGGGATGTGGTCTGAGGGAATGGGCCGGGCCAAAGGGACAGGAAAAAACTACAACTTTTTGTCACTTCCCTGGAGGTGGCCAGGGGCCCTGACACTTAGCAATGGTGACCCTATCTCTGTCAAATGTTGGACAGCATGGTGGTCATTCCCCCATACAGGCTGCACCCCCTCCCCCTGCATCATAGGGCATTTTTACACACACGTTAAAGTTCCGGATGTTTCAATCTTCTGGGTTTACAAGTCCACAAGTAAGTTCCGGATTCATTTTTCACACACACACTGCCCTGAGGCAGTTCCTGGATGCATTCTTCACACAAACACTGCCCTGAGGCAGCCTAAAGTAGCCGCAGCTGTAGATGTGACAGGCTGCCATGGAAACCAAGTGACCCCAGCTGCCTGGAGCAAAGCAGTTTACCAGGAGAAGCTTTTACACACAAAAGTTCTGGGAGACGTTCTACGCAGAAGTTCAAAGATCTAGATGTTTAAGATCTGGATGAGTGATTTAGACACACAGAAAGTTCTGGATGTTACAACAAACATGCAGGAGAAATGTGTGTCTAAAAACACCCATTGACATACATATTGAAAGGACTGCTGTGGGACACCCCGGCACATGGGACCCTGTGCTGTTACAGAGTCTGCCCGGGCCCAAATCTGGCCCTGCCTTTCCTTTCTTCCTTCCGCCACAAGCCACACTTTCCTGTTGTTTCTTTTCAATTAATGAACAACCTGGCTCTTTGTTTGCTGTTCTCTGCTGCCCTCTTGTGTCTCTTCCACACCTCTCTCTGTACAGCTAGTCTCCCCCCACCTCACTTTCTCCTCTCCCTTAATCTTTATTTACCTCTCTTTCACCACAATCTGCTGCTCTGAAGGAAAGTTTCCCAGCAACCAACACCCTCCATCAAATGCAGAACTGCCCTGCCCTGCCCTGCCCTGAAACTTAAAGTGCTTGACTTTAAACTTGGCTTTAAACTACCAAGCCCTAAAGCATTTAACTGATTAAAATACATTGATCAACCAAGCTAGAGCTGAAGCGAATAGCAAAATAATCATCTGCGGTTAATAGCTGCCATTCTGGAGAGTTTGGTAGTTATTCGGGTGCAGTCTGGTTACAGCAGCAGCCAACAGCCATACCGAATTACTAGATAATACCGCAAACGTTAACCGGTTTGCCAGATGACTGTATTAATTATTTATTTAATTATTTATTTATTTATTTATTTAATTGTTAATAACATTTATATGCCGCCCCCTCCTGCTAAAAGCATTTTGGGGCAGCTAACGTTTTAAAATACAGATTAAAATAAATAGCATCAAAAAACAATTAAAACAACCTAAAATTCCCCAGTTAAAACCATTCAAACGCAAACCCACCCACCCCATCTCCCTCGGCAAAGACACGGCGGAACCGCCAGCTCTTACATTGTCTACAGAACGGGGGGAGGTCGGTGGTCAAACGGACCTCCAACAGGGTAACCGTGTATTACCATTAGTAGTCTAAAACCAGATATGGGGGCTGGGGAGGGAGTAAACCAGAAAGGAATTATTATGGGAAAACGGTACACGGCAATATGAAAAAATGGTGCAATGTGGCACTATGGGTGTTTTCGCAGGGGTGCTCAACCCTGGAGCAAGTCCGGCTCGCGTCTGCCCGCTTTCAGCCCCACCTGGGTCCATTTTAAATGGACCTGGCAGCTGTCGCAGCCTATGGCCCGCAGCACCTCTCCCCCAGTGTTGTGAACTAGAGCACAGCGGTACTCCTGGGTGTTCCAACGCTGCCCTGAAGCACAGACAGCTTGCCGCATCTCTGCTCCGCCTGCACGTCCGCAGCTTCTATTCTTGACAATGCATTTGGCAGGCCAACAGAACTTTCTTGATCGTTCCCACCGGCCCTCTGGAGTCTAGAACACTGTTGCACAGCAGCTTCAGGACAACAGTGACCCCAAGCACATCACCAGGGGCTCACATGGTTCTTTGACCAGCACAGTTTGACCATGCAGCTCCCAGACACCCCACTCTGCTCGTCTCTCACCCCAACTGGGTAACCAGAGGGGTGACTTCAAGACCACCTCTGAGACCAACTCAGCAAGCTCGGTCAGGGAGTCTACTGTGCAGAGAAGTGGTTGGTACACCAGCAAAATCCCAAATTTATCCCCGGACAATTCCAATACAAGGTGGACACACTCTATATTGGGAGTGTTAGGCACCAGATACCAAGGTGTCTTTACAGATCACTGTCACATCACCTCCCCCCAGCCCATGATCCTAAACTGATGCTGCACCGAGGACCCAGCTGGCACCATCTGGGACAATATTTATTTTATTTTAATTTAATTTTTTTTTACCCCACCCATCCTGCCACAGGCAGCTCTGGGCAGCTTACGATCACCAATAAAAAACACTTAAAACACTCAAAACAAGGAGGAATTAAAATATCCCTAATCACCCCCCACACTAGCCCATTCCCCCCACCCTAGCTATGCTCCCCATCAAAAGCCAGGCAGAACAGCCATGTTTTACAACAGGGTTGAAAAGAGGGAAGATCCGGGGCCAAATGGGCCTCCAACGGCAGGGAGTTCTACAGCTGTGAAGAGCCACCGAGAAGACCCTCCCCGTCGTGGCCCACCCCCCCGGCAGTCTCGGGG
>QEPC01002738.1:246226-275056 GCA_003113815.1 Sphenodon punctatus
GGACCGGGAAGCTGCCATGACAGGCAGCCCCACCCCCTGCCACGATGGGCAGCCATGTCAGCCTGTGATGGACCGGGACACGGTGGGATTTAACAAATGTTATAGCCCGCTGTAGCCCACTCCGACCTGACCAGGCAGATGATAGCCTGGGCCGTGACTTCAGAGGCCGCCGGATCACAGTCTGGGCTAGCCGCTGACTCACCAGGGAGGACTCTGGGGCAAACAACAAAACATGACAGTGGCCCACGAGCCAAAGTGGCCCCCAACAGGCCTAAATGGGCCGCTATCATGTTTAATAACACGCTTTGCTGGGGTACCACTCGGTCCTTTTTCTTAAAAGATTATCCCTTATTTCATTCATTTGCCCTGTGCGGTGACCGCCCATCCATTATTGTAAGGGACTGTCTGATTTCATTCATATTTCCTTAAGGGCCCATCTATAAAATACCCTTCCCCTTGCAAACTCGTCACTTGTTCCTTACTCTGCTTGCCTCGTCTTGTCTTAGAGCAGTGTGTCTATTTATTTATTGACTGATATTTCTACACTACCCCTCTCCAAAGGCTCAGGGTAGCTAACAATGTATGCAAAATGCATACAACTGCCCCACACTGAAACGTCACAGCTCCACAGCCGTTGGCTTATTACAGTGGTGCGAGCCCCCGTGAGGATATTCTGCTTTTACACGGACGCGGGGGTGCTCAACACTGGGGCAAGTCCAGGGGTGTATTCCCGCATCTGCCCACGTGCTGCTGCACCTGGGTCTGTTTTAGAGGGACCTGGCGGTGGCTGTGGCCTGCAGTCTGCCTGTGCGGCACCCCCTCCGGTGAATTGGCCTGTGGTCTAGGCTGCTGCTCGCAGCTCCATGGTGTTGCCTGTGGCAAGTCCCGGTTGGGAGTGGAGCTGCAATGGTGATCCACCGAGTAGACGGGCTACTCCACCTCTGATCAGTGTCCGGGTTTGGGCAGCCCCCTCCACTGGCGGAGCTCCTAGATGTTCCGGAGCATTGTTCTCAGGGCCGGAGAAGAGCAGGCAGTGCCTGCCCAGCCTCTTTTCTGCCTGCACGTCTGGTGGGCAAGCCCACCTTTCCATGGGCAGGCTGCCCAGGTGTGAGGTAGAGCAGAGCTGTAGGTGATGCCCATGTCAAGGCACCATCTGAATTCACTTTCAAAGCAGTTTGACAGTTTTGCTTAAACCTGTTTCTGACCACAAAACTGAAACAGGAGGTCCCTCTCCCGCTACTGAAGGAAAAGGAAAAGGAGGAGGAGGAGGAAACGGCAATTTTAACTTTTGAGGTCAACAGGAAAGGTGCCTTTGGTTATAATAGAATCTGTGGAACTCATTGCCAAAGGATGTTGTGAAGGCCAGTAGTGTGGGTTCAAAGAAGAATTGGATAAATTCTTAAAAGACAGGTCCTTAATTGGCCTTTAGTAAGTTGGTTGTAGGATGCAACCCCTCTGACTGTCGGGAGTGCAGGAGGGGTTGACAGGGATTGATTTTGTGCCAATCAGTGATTGGTAGGGATTGATTTTGTGCATGAGGTGCTCACATTTTGTGCACGTGATGAACCAGGTTTGTGCATGCTTGGGCACACATGCACAATGCTTGCACTCCTCATGCATAACACTTATGCGGATGCACCTTGTGCACAGTACTTGTGTGACGCATGGATCTACCAGGGTTTCAGACATTTAAATGAACTTTAAATAATTAATTATGATGTAAAACCCAAGATGCAATAGACAACAGTAAGATTAAGACCTATGTGAGGACAAACATTTACGTGTGTGTGTGTGTGCGCGTGCCTGTGTAGGAATTGGAAATGACTTGTTTCCTTTCCCTGGCAAGGTAGATTTTGGCTAAATATCTGGGGAAACTTTCTAACCGTAAGAAACAAATGTGTTCCCTAGGGGGATTGTGGAAACCTGTTAATTAGACTTTTCCCAAAGCGGACTGGACAAACATTTCCTTGTGATGCTGTAGGTATGGGAATAATAATAACAATGTACCTTACGGGGTTGTTGCGAGGCTGAGTTAAGTAAGGATTGGAAAGCATTTAAACATTGAAAACACTATAAGAATAATAAATATTGTGTGAATAAGCAGCTTCAATTTATTTGGAACCTGTCTATAACCATTGATTGTACAGCACCAGGTACACAGCTGGCACAATAACAACAACAACAACAATAATAATAATACATTTTAAACCTGTGGACAGTAAATTTAATTGAGTGTACCCCTTTGAGAAAGGTACCTGCCTGCTCTGTTGCTCTGCAACACTCATGGTTTTGTAAGGGTCTGTCACGGAGTGCAGAGTCTGAGAGAAACATTCTTGTGGGGGGGGGGGGCAGGTTAGACTTTCCCCACTGCTTCCGGAAGTCAGACGGCATCACTGAAAACAGCGCACTCACCCATGGATGGAGATCCAGACTTATGAACCCACAATATCGAGGTTTTATAAGTCTGGATGTGCGAGTACGCTGTTTTAATGGTGCCGGCTGACTTCCAGAACTAGGGGAATGTCGAACTCGCCCCCCAGAAGTTTGTTTCTTCTGGACTCTGCAGTACGCGAGAAACAGCGCTCGTCTACAAATGACCTAGAATACAATTATTCCACACCACCCCCACACTTCCCCATTGTGTTTTTACTAAGCTGAAGAGCCCTAACCCTATTGAGCCCCTCAGATCTCTCTGCAGCAAGGAGGAGTAGAAATCTGCTATTACTAAAAATATGAAAAGGGAAGAAATGGAGCTAGTTCTTTTACCCACTGGGCTACACTGGCTCTCAAGGCAGCTGATCAAACCCAGTCTCTGACCATTTTTAAACAGGACGTACCCATGTAGGTTCACCCATCCTCCACCCACCCGAGTGCCCATTTGAAGGCAGTGCGGGTGGGCATGTGCACCCGTGACCCACACACTGCCCATTCATACTCACACACGGAGCATCGGGGGAAAATCCGGATGCTCCATGAGGGGGCTCCATGCATGGGTAGGAGCTCACACCCAGCGCACACGCATCCCAGGCTGTTTAAATCCCCCCCACTCACACGGACAACCCCCCCCCCAGCTGTGCCTGTTTAAAAACAGCCTCTTTGTATTAGCTTAAGTTGTTTCTAACATTCCTGTTCCTGAAGATGCCCCTGTGATCACTGCTGGCTTGCACTCACCCACCAACAGAAGATGGTCCAAGAACCAGGATCAAATCAATGGTCTACTTTCTCTCCTGCCTCTCTCATTTTCAGTTTTCATATTCACTGTTTCAATATTTCCAGGGATGACATGGAAAATATTGAAACTGAAAATACCAAACGAGATAATTTTTTGAAACTTGAACTTTAGGGTTTGCATCAAGTTTTTAAAAAGGTTGAGAAAGATGTTGACAAATTGGAGAGGCTTCACAGAATTTAAGGAACCTCCAGGATTATCTAGTTCAATCCTCTGCTCCAAAACAGGATCGCCTATGCCTACAGAATCACCAACAGATTCTTATCCAGATGTTCTTGAATACATCAAAGGAAGAAGATTCCACAATCTCCCTATGCTACCAATTCCACTGACTAACTGCTCTTACAGTTAGGAAGCTCTTCCTAATATTTACCCGAAATTTCCCTCTCAGCAATTTAAGCATATTATTTTCAACTGACCCAGACCCTGCCGTCTCGTTGCTATCCCAGTGTCTGGAGGCCGTGGCGGAATGGATGTGGCAGAGCAGACTGAGGCTCAACCCAGATAAGACGGAGGTGATGTTGGTGGGGAGAACAAGGGAGGTAGTGGCCCCCCTGATCGGGGGGTTTCACCCTCCTATAGCTCAGCAGTCCGGTGACCCCAGTGGCCTTACGGGTCACGGCAAGCTCTACAGCTTTCACTGCCATGGTCTCCTCTTGATCCCCGCTAGCCCCGCTACGGGCTTCCTCACTCCCTACCTCCTCTCCAGTTCTCCCTTTTCTGCCCCAACCCCTGGGTTCTGTCTCACCAGAACCTGCTCCCAGCAGCCAGCAGGGATCTGCATCTCACGCCTCCACTGTATTAACCCCATAATCACTGGTTCAGATGGTGTATGTATCCCTGCAATAAACAGAATTGAAACCTTGTCCGTCTTATCTTTCTGGGGGAACAGGGCTGAAGGAGTCGCAGCGCATCACGTCTCTAGACTTAAGATCCCAGACACTTGTGTGCCTTGTTTAGAGAAGTAGGCTAAGTTCCCCAAATTGATCATTTCTGAAGCACCCGCCTGGACATTGGGACCCCACTCAGCGGGTGTCCCAGTGGACATGTGTGGAGAAGGCACATGTGGTAACACCATGTGCAACTACATATATTGCACATGGCTAGGGCCGGCCCTGGCTGTACCCACCGAGAGGCTTGTACGGGTGAAGGAGGAAAGCACAGACTGGTGGGAGAGCATCCTGACCTTGTAGACCTGAAATGAGAAATCTCGGCGAGGACTGCTTCCGTTGGAAGCAGGGCATTCACCAAGATTCACATAACGTGGAAACTTACCGGCTTTCCTGCTGTTTTCACCATTTTCCATTATTTTTTGCATGTTGAATGGGGCTGCTATGGGCCAGTCCAAGCTCCATCCCCATGTGCACTCTCCCGTGGACTGTGGAGAGGGAAACGTACTGATTAGGTGTCAGGGAAGGCTGGGAATTGCCATAAAAGTGCTGTAAAACTGTTGTAAAATTCCAGGAAAGTGACCAAAATTCACAGAAAGTGACAAAAATAATGGGGGGGAAAGGTGGAAGCATAGAATCACTGGAAGCTGACAAAGTACCACCAGCACTCCCGAAAGGTTGGTATTTCCCTTCACAGCAGGAGCACTTGCTCTCCTCTCAGTCCTACTCATGGAGAGATGACAAGTGGGTTGCAAACTGCAGAATGCCCCGTCACTTTGTGCTGCAGATAGCCGAGATCCTCAGGTCACTACTGGAGAAATGGAGCACAGTGATGTAACTGCCCATCCCTGTGGAGAAGTGCATGGTCATCACCATCTGGAAGCTCGCCACTCCAGACTCCTGTTGCTCTGTCACCCAGCAATTTAGTGTTGGAATCTCCATGATGTGCAGTGGGGCACCATACTCATGGAGGTTTGCACAGCGATTAGGCAAGTGCTGCTGGACCAGGTGGTGCAGTTGGCTGACCTCACAGAGGTAATGGAGGACTTTCAGCAGGAGGGGTTCCCAAACTGTATAGAGGTGCTAGATGGGAGTCATGTTGGTATCATCTGCCCACCCTATAGCAAGGACGACTACTTGAACTGCAAGGGGTTCTTCTCCATTGTTCTCCAGGCCATAGTGAAATGGCATGGTGGTCCATGGATGTACTTTCCATGTGGTATGGGAAGAAACATGATGCCCACATCTTACATTAGACCCCCTTCTTGCACTGCATATACACTGGAGACTTTGGACCCTCCAGTGAATCTGTTGTTTTCAGAATTTTAAAGCAACTTTGGAGATCAATTGTGGCCAGAACTGATTTCCAGCTGGAGACCACTCCACTTCTAACTACTGCTGCCTGTATTCTCCACAGCATCTGCAAGAGAACCCCTTGCCAGTTAACTCTTGCAAGCCAGTATTCCTGTTTTGGAACCAGATGAACAGAGTGGAGCAGTGCATAGCCGGAGAGATCTGGGACACCTTGTGCTGGTACATCAACCACAATGCTAGCCAAAACACCCACCTACAGTGACAGTTTAATGAGAATCATGGAACTGTTTCAAATAATCTTTTTGTGTTATCAATAAAGCCTTTTTAAATGTTTCCAGTGTGTCACTGTGTTTTTCTCTGGCCCATTCAGCCCCTCCCCTGGGACAGCATACTTTCCCTTCTTCTTCCTCCAACAGATCCACCTGTGGAGGAGTGTTTCTGGGAGACATGCAGGAATGATTGGCAGAGGGAAAGGCGTGCCTGGCCTAGGAACTGTTCACTGGTGTGTGGGCAGGACAGAGAGGGCTCGGGTGCTTTCCCTGAAGGGTGAATTGCTGGGGAAACCAGGGTGGGCAGTCAGGTTCCATGTGGTGGGGGTTGAGATATGGCACCTGCCTCTGAGCAACAATGCTCACAGCCGCGGAAGCAACATGCTCGAGCAGAGAGGTCTGGAGATAAATGAAAGAGGACAGGCTACTTTGAGTATGTGCCCACATCTCAGCCACCTCCTTTCTCACTCACTTGATCATGTTGTCCGACAGATCAAACTGCTGCCACAGGCAAGTCCAGTGCCTGTCCTCCCACACGGTGGTCCAGGTGGGTCTCAGCAGCAAAGGGTTCTGTGGAATTCTGCTGCACCAGCTGGCTATGCTCCCTGGCCATGCTGTTAATGGCATTGCGGATCTCTTCTGCCTGCTGCATGGTCTCTTGAAGCAGCTCCCTTGCCAAATCCTCCCTGTTCTGCTGGTTGCAGACCTGCAGGTCCTCGTTCTGCTGGGTACTTATGGTTGGTGGTTCCATTTGCACCCATTGCTCTGGCAGACCTATAGCACGGCAACAAGGAAAGCCATTAGTTCGAACCACTCCACCCACTTTTTCACCCCGGTGCTTCAGACCCCCCCCTCTTGCCCAATTTTCAGCCCTTGCCTGCCTGAAGGGAAGCAGGAATGAGTACCCACTCATTCCCGTGGGTATGAGGAGGGTGGCTCATATCCTCACCAGGGGCCATCCAATGCAGCTATTGGGATCCCAGTGCCATGCAATCCTTCACCTTCAATCCTTGTAGAGGAGTGAAGAAGATAAAGAAATCAAGCACCATGCTATCTCCTCCCACGTATGCCATTTTGGCTTCCACTCCCTTGCCAGCCCGCCATCTCACCATGGTGCCTCCCCCCACCATCGCACCATGGTGCCGTTCCACCCTCTGCCAGCCTGCCACATTTTCTTTCCACCGCCACCCCGCCAGCTCGTGGGCCTGTCATGGTGCCTTGCCTACCATTCCGATCCAGTGGAGCTGTTTCCCAGGGATTTTCCTGCTGCTCTTCCATGCTCTCCTGGACACCTGCCAGCACATTAAGGGGGGGGGGACCATGACATAAATAGATAACAATAAACAGAAGCCTTTATCATGTAGCTGTGTAAACACAAACACACACACACCTAGGTGCATTAACTTACTGTTCTCCTCTGCAAAGATAGCATCCAGTTCCTCCATGCCCTGCACAAGAACCTCCGGTGACTCCTTGAACAAAGGCAGGCCCTCGAGCTTGAGAGGATACACTGAGAGTCATGGTGGCTTGGGTCCATGCTGACCCATGCTGGCTCCAGGTGGGATGGGCACGGAGGGATCTCCATCAGTGGTTGTAGGTTCCGGTGTGGGAACAAGAGCAGTTGCAGTGGGAGCAGGCAGTCGGGGAGCCTTTTTCTGGTGCAACCATACAGGCGGGATGCAACGATGGCTTCAGCCATGAATAGGGACCGGTCCAGGAGCTCAGAGTACAGAGATGTTTGTCTCCTGCGGCCAGAGGCAAAGTTGTCCTGCTGGAACTCCATGTAGCCTCTCCTCAGGTCCTCGACCCTCTGCAGGCACCAGTTTATGTCCTTAGCCCTGCTGCGCCATTCGGAGCGAGGTTTCCTGGAACAGTCCCTTGTTCCTATAGCACTTCACCAGGGCATATTGGACCCTTTTGTTCCCCCCCCCAGAACGATAAATGCCTTGGTCTCTTCCTCGCTTCAGGGAATGTAGCATTGGCAGATAGGCAGCAAGTGGTTGAGACTGAACGGTGGAGGTAGCGGTGCTGGTTGTCGCCTGGCTCTCAGTATTGGCCATGGCCTCGGTGATGGTAATTCTCCACAAGTCATTCCCGAGAATGCAGTGACTCAGGAAGAGCAAGGATTGGGCAGGATGAGCCAGGAGAATGCATGTTTGTAAAGAGCGTGTTGGGATTTAATGCTGATGTCACGTGTGCACAAGAGGGAGGAGAGGGGTCACAAGTGATAGCTCTGCGGGAAGCACGCTACGGTTTTTCACCCACAACTTGATAGTGCTGGCAGACCTGGGTGCAAGGAGGCTGCACTCAACCCAATTGATGGTATATGGACACGTGGGTGTACATTAGCCTGCATTCACCTGCATGGCAGGGTCCGCATGCTCTGGGATCCCGCTGTGAGCGGGGGCGCCATGTCGAGTGGGTGGGAGCCACATGGCCGGTGGGAGGTAAACACCTAATAAACCGGCAGTTGGACACCCACCTCGTATGGGCTACCGTCTTGTTTGTTAACACCCTTTATTCTTCGATAGTGGTGCTTATCCCAAGATTGCTAAGGTGAGAAAAGGTGCCCCACCGGCACACAACCCCAGAGCAGAAATAACAATAACAGCAGCCAAGGCTGTTAACCTATGCAGGGCTCTTTCTCTGGCTCAATTAACGGGGTGCTAATGATCTCCTTTGTCTGCCAAACCAGATCCAGCAGGCTTGGGCAGCAACAATAGTGGCTCAGGGCCAGGGATGTCGGTTTCCCAGAAAAGTTTGAATTGGAAAATTTTCCCATGCTAATTTTTTTTCTAATTTTGCATGAGATTTGCATATTTATTTATTTATTTATTCCCCAGAAAAATTTTCTATGCAACTTTTCCCAATCCCTTAGATAGATTGTAATGTGATTTGGCATGTTTGACCTGTATCTTTTAGTAAACAACACTATAACACTTCACCATATTAATTTTATATGCTGTAATATCGCAACGTTTTTCCAGTAGCCTGCCAAGTGCCAGCTGCAATATTAGGGGGAGAGGGAAAAAAAACAATAAACACACAATGTGGTTTAACTGTTTTATACTGAAACAAAGTCAGAGTTGGAAACTATTTATATTGACTTGACTTGTAAATATCTTAAAACATAACCCAACAGTAGAACATTTTAAAACAATGACCGTTTTTACACGGACGCCCCCCTCCCCCCCCCCCACTTGGTGTTCGGGTGGGTGTGCGGAAGGGGGGGCAGTCCGTGTACACGGCTGGCGGCGGGTGGGGGGGATGGGTGTGTGGCAGGTGTGCACACATGTAAACATCACAGGCGGTGTTTGTTCGTGCGCGCTCCTGGCACACACCCACCTACACCTACCACACACACACCTCCACCCACGGAGCCCTTCGGCAAAACGGAGGAGACTCTGTGGGTGGAGATGGGTGTCGGTGTGTGTGTGTGTCTGTGTAAACGGACACACACCCACCTCCACCCACCGCACCAAAACACCCACCCACCCCTGTCCGTGTATTAACGGTCAATGAGAAAACATTAAGGGCGGCGGCAGGCACTAAAAATATTAGCATACCCTGTTTTTTTTAGCATGCCCAAACATATGTTGCCAGTATTGTCCACTGATTTACTTGTCTAACAGTTCACTTTCACTGAGGGCACTCTCAGCAGCAAAGTAAAAAACAGTGAGCTTTGCAAAGTTGTATTTCTACTGCCACTCAGAAGGAGCCACTTGAAACAGGGGTTCCTCCTCTGAGACAAAGACTAAAAGCAAGGAATAGCACAGGTTGAATGAGCAGAAGGAAAAGACAAATAATCAAGTGTGCTCTCTTCCCTCAGGGAAATAAGAAAGATCCTAGTAGAGCAGATTCATCTGACCTGCTCACATAAGAACAGCTGTCCCGGGAGACTCTTGGTCTCCCCACAGTTATTCTAAAGCACATTCATGGAAGCCTTGGAAAATTTTCCGTGGAAAAATTTGGTGGTAGAAAATTTTCTGCCCCACATCTCTGCTCAGGGCACACTGCCCCTGCTCCCATGACTCTGGCAGTAGCAGCAACGGAAATGGCAACTTGGCTTCTCTTGCTCCCGAGGGATCTGCATGAACAGGCACCCGCTTCTATTGAGAGCCACAGCCCAGGTACCCGAGCGTTCCCATTTCCCCGCCTCAGGCATAGACGGCATCACGCTACAGATCAACCCACCATGGGATCAGGAATGGTTGGGATTTCAGGATCAGGAATCTGAAACCCCAAGCGCAGAGTGTGGCCACATTCTGGCTTTGTCGTAGCTACCTCAGACTTTAGCAACATCCGTCTAGCTGGGCTAGACAGTCTCATTGGGCTACAGGGGACTTTCACCTCTAGCATTCTTATCACTCCGTTCCTCCTTCCTGACCTTCAAAGAGCACACAGAGAGCATGGCCACATCAAGCTTGTGATTGATTTATTTATTTAATACATTTCTATCCCGCTCCTCCCGCCACTCAGAGTGGCAAACAACAATAAAAATATAAATTAAAAAATACAAATATAATATAAATATTTTAAAACATTAAAACACAACAGGGGAAAGAACCCAACCTCCACCCTCCCCACGCACCCTTTACTGCTCTCCCTCGCCAAATGCCTGGCAGAAAAGCCAGGTCGTACAGCTCTTACGGAACGTCGGGAGGACAGGGGCCAGACGGACCCCCACCGGGAGGGAATTCCGAAGACGCGGCGTGGCCACCGACAACGCCCTGCTCTGTGTGGCCCCCCGGGAAACCCTGCGTTTGAGCGGGAGTCTGAGCTAAGTTAGGAAGTGAACCAAGGCGCCATTAGAAACAGCGGCATAGATAAGACTCCGGTAGTTGAGGTCACGTCTATGCCACGTCTCAAAACACCCGGGAGTTGCACGGTACTGCTGTTTCTAATGGTGCCCGAGCAACTTCCGGTTCACGGAGGAGTGTCTAAAGCTCCACAATCACACACACACCTCACCCCCCCCCCCCCCGGAGGTTTCCCAGCACCGCCGTTTTAAACCAGGAGAAATCTAAAAAGGCCCTAAGATCCACTAAAAGCGCCCTCTTGCAAGTTCGATCATTGGCCCAGGTCCATATGTCCCGGGCACAGAGAGAGGCGTTCTTGGTGGCAGCTCCACAGCGTTGGAACCCCCTTCCCTTGAAGGTTCACTTAGGCCGTAGTCTTCCGGAGGCAGCATAAGACCTACTCATTTGGCCAACCATATACCAGACGGGGTAGACCCTGGGGTGGAGGAGGAGGGGAGATATTGTAAGTATTTTTATGGGGGGTTATGGGGTTTTATTCTGTATTTTATGTTTTTAATGTATTAAGTTAGTCTCCCTCCCTGGGCCTTTGGGGATAGGGCAGGATAGAAATAAAAATACATACATACATTTTAAAAACACACACACAGAGCAACCTGTCCCAACCCCTCAAACAGAGCAGCTTCCACACACACAAGGACCCTCCATGTACAACCACAAACACGTCATGCTTAAATACACACCACTTTAACCACCCCCTCACAAATAACCTACACATACACACAAAGATCACCTCACACAGAGCATAAACACGTCTCATTACATGTGTGCGTGCACACCCCCACAGCATCCCAAACACCCCCCCACACCGAGTAACCTACACACACATACAAGCACCCCCAAATGCACACAAAAACCTGAACACAGAGATACACACACAGCACCCTACACACAAGCAGTGCCCCACGGTCCCCTCATACAGAACACTGCTCAGCATTCACATACTCCCTCTCACACACATACACACACACACAGAGCACCTCATACACATACCTGTGTACACACATACACCCTCTTACACACAGAGCACCTCATACACATACCTGTGTACACACCTGCAGAGCATCCTACCCCCCAGCAGCCTAACACACCCACATGCACACACAAAGAGTACGCCACACATATACATACACAGCAATCTACACACACATACATAACTCGCAGTTCACACGCACACATTCCCCCCCTAAAACACACACACAGAGCTCTCTGTAAATAACATGCTGCACACACACATTCCTCTAAACACACACCGCATGCTACACACACAGCCTTTCCTACACACAGACCTAAACACACACACAGAGCTCTCTGTAAATTACATGCTGCACACACACATTCCTCTAAACACACACCGCATGCTACACACACAGCCTTTCCTACACACAGACCTAAACACACACACACAGAGCACTCTGTAAATTACATGCTGCACACACACACACACACACCCCGCCTCTCTTACACACACACAGCACCCTAGACTCCTCCCCACTCATTCATGCTCCCTGAACACAGGCAGCCAGAAACGCACACGGAGCCTCCCAGGCACGGGACGCGAACAGACAAACCCAGGGGAGGGAGGGGGGGCGGTGCCCTTCTTCCCCGGGGCTGGGGTTTGTTTCACTTTCACTGCCTGCTTCAGAGAAACAGGCCACAGCATCAAGGAGTGGTGAGTCTGCCCCCTTCCCCCCCCAGTTCCCTCTGCCTCCCCCCTCTCCACTCCCCGGCCCCACTAGCTTTGCTGAGCCTCCCCATTCTCTCAGCCCTTTCCTTCAGCTGACTCCCTTCATCTTCCTCCCTCTCCACCCCCCACTTTCTTTCCTGGGGCTCCCCCCCCCCCATCATCATGACCATCCCCTACCCCCACCTCTCCTCTCTCCCTCCTCTCCTCGCGCCCTCCCTCTTCCCTTCTCCTCTCCTCTCTTCCTAGACCAGCAGCTCTGCATGGAGAGAGACCTTTAGCCCTCCTAAATGGGGGGGGGGGATGGGTCTCTTTTCTGGCTCCTCCTCCCAGGGGGAGGATTTGGACTGGGTATTTTTAAGTAAAGCAAGGCTGCTTTTGGGGAATTTAAAATGGATTTAATTCTTATTTAGAAAGCTGCTCTTTTTGTATTTCCAGCCCAGCCTCCCACCCACCCCAAAATGCTTCTGGGCATAAAAGAGAAATTAAACCAATGTTGCCTCATTTTTCTGCCTGCATCACCCCAATTCTGAGACATCAGTCTTCTGCCAAACCTCACTATAACAACCCAACTGCCTGTTTATAACAGTCCTGTCTTCCGCAACCATGGCTGTTGATTGCGCACTGGCACCCCCTCCGGGAGTGACCGCCTTCATCCAATGAACGTTTCTCTCTTCTCTTTGGGGCTGGGGGCTGGTACACGGGACTGTAACCCTGCAGCCCCAAACAGCAGCAAAGTGCATCGGGGATCAAGCAGGATTGAGTTCCCATCCGAGGGTGACACGACTCCAGTTGGCATCCCACACCGAACTTTGGGGACTTCTATGCTAGCGGAGAGGCAATAAATGGGGCTTCTCATTTATAATTATTTTGAACAGTCTTAATTTTTAAAGCATAAAGGAGACGCCTGCTTCAGCTTATACCAGCTTTTGTTTCTCTTTCTCTCTTATCTATCTATCTATCTATCTATCTATCTATCTATCCCCATGCACAATCCCTCCCTCTCTATCTATCCCCCTCTGCCCATTCCAATACACAATATTTTCCCATTTGTACTTCTTATTACATCTCTGTCGGTCTTACAACCAAACTCTTCTCTCTGTCTCTCTCCCTTCCCCCCTCTTCCCCAGTCTGTGTTCACTTTCATCTGTTGTGCCTTATTTGGACACGGCGAGCTGTTCTTGGCAAACAAGGACCGTTTAACCTGCCTGCATCCCTGTAAAATGCATTCCACCTGACCTGCTGCACTCGACAAAATTAAAACTTACCGGAAAAATCAGAGACATTAGAGAAGCTACAAAGGGTGTATATTCTGCGAGGGGCTCTGTGGAGCAGTGAAGGCAGGGAAGAGGAGCTTATCTATTCTGTGCCATTCTGTGGAGCTGTGGGGTGTCTGTTCTGTGGGTCTCTATGGACTGGGGTTGTGTCAGGGGTTGTGTCTCTGTGGAGATGTGTGTGGGGTGTCTGTTTTATGGGTGTAGGGAGGGGGGTTCTCTAGGGCTCTATGGAGCTGAGGAGTGTCTGTTGTCTGGAGCTGTGAGGAACAGATATCTGTTCTGTGGGGCTCTGTGGAACTGGGCTGTTCGGAAATAATAATTCCCAATGGCTAGTAACTTCTCCTCACCCATTCTTCCATCTATTATCCTGCCCCTAGCAGGATATTCTCCCCCCCCCCCACCCCCTTTCCTGAGTCTTCATTGTCTTTGCCCTCCTGTCTCATGACTTCCTTCTGGACTCTCTTTTCCCCTAGAATCCTCCACACACAGCATTCTACAAGAACACACACGTGCATGTACACACACACACACACACGCAAATGCACACCATACCTTACACACATACCTCCCTCCATACAAACACACAGATATACCTACCCACCCTACACACACAGCATTCTACAAAAACACACACGTACACACACACACACAGATGCGACTGCACACCATACCTTACACACATACCACCCTCCAAACATACACACAAATATACCCACTCACCTTACACACAGCATTCTACAAAAACACACACGTACACACACACACACACACAGATGCGACTGCACACCATACCTTACACACATACCACCCTCCAAACGTACACACAAATATACCCACCCACCTTACACACAGCATTCTACAAAAACACACACATGCACACACACAGAGAGCACTCTACACCCACGCAGTTTAGCTATCTAGGAAGTCAGAGCTGCAGTTTCCAGGAATTAGCCTCTCTCTCTCCAGGCTGAGCTTGCTGCCACGTCATATGGAAACTGAAAATCTCGCAGCAGCCTCTGAAATAAGCCAGTCTTGCAGATTTCCTTTTGGCTGCTATTTCTAGCAAAGATGGCTTCTCCAGGTCTCTGGGGACAGGGTTGAACCCAGGCAGGTGCAGATTATGCAGCTGCAGACAGCCTCACGTCTTGGGGAGCACACCTGGGCCCCCAAATAAGGGGTCTGTAAATAAACTTGAAATGACAATATGAGGGTGAGAAGCACTGAGGTAAAATAAAAATACAGACCCTTGGAACCTCAAAGGTACGGCGCTGTGGCCTGGGGTGTGCAGTGATTTAGGAGGGGGTCCCCAATATTTGTGAGCAAACTAGAAATCACAACATACGTGACACAGTGAGCCCTGGCCCCTGAAGAGCTTTCGTTTAACTGAGCATCAAAAATGAATTATGGTAGAGCTTTCCTGTTACGAATGGGCGAGTCGGCTTGTGTCCAGCAAACATTCCTAGGCTAGAAGGCGGCTGACCGACAGCGCCATTTTGCAGAGGACCCAACCTCCCTGGATCCGGCACTGTCATAAGGAAATGGTTGTTTGACCTATACTATAGCTAAGGCAAGCTTACGTTTCATGTTAAGTGGCAATTCTCCAAACCACCCTCACAGATACGTGCGGTGAGCTTGCAACACAAAACTGGAAGAGGAAATTGCCAGCAGGGCAAGTCTGGAATAACCTGGTTTTGACCTTTAAAGCCTTAAATGGCTTGGCCCCCACGTATCTGAAAGACCGCCTCCCCTTCCATGCCTGTCTCTTATACACATCTAGATGTGTATAAGCTATCTATCCCCATGCACAATCCCTCCCTCTCTATCNGCCAGGAGCCCGAGCTTGAGCATATTCTGGAAGCAGTGTAAAACTTTTCTTTTTGGCAGGCGGGGATAGAGGTTGGGTGGGAGGGTTTTGGGGATGAGAGTAGAGATTTGTGGGGGATTTTATTATATTGTAAATTGTATTTTTACTAGTCTTGCGTGTGGCTTTGTTGTTTTGGGGTTTTTTTTAAAGCACCCTGAGCCTTCAGGAAAAGGCGGGATATAAATTTAAAATAATTAATTAAATACATTAATTAATTGCTGAAGGGGGTCTCCAAGATAGAGACCCTCAAATAAAATGCCCTCATCTTGAGCTATCTAGCTTTGTTTGGTTTGATTTCTTCAGCCTGCCAGGCTCATGCATTCCTCATTGGTCCAGTCCGTAACGGGGTTACGTGCACGTCGCGTGTAAGTTGCCCGCCAAAGTGCCATGTTAGGCTGATGTGCGGGTGCCGAGTCATTATCCCCCCCAGGAGCCTAACTATTGCCTCCCTTCTCTTTGTGCCCCCCCACCCCACAACAAAGCCTTTCTCCCCCCCTTCTGAGAAACCTTGGTTCTGCCACTCTTCTCCCCCATTGCTCACTCTCTCTCCGTCACTTGCCATGTCGGTGCGTGGGGCCGGTGGCGGAGGCGTCGTGTGTGAGGGAGTGCTTCAAGTGAGCACTCCCCCCACACGGCCACCCCGTCCCCACACAGGACAATCCGGATTTTGGGGGGACTGCCCCTTGCCTAGCCGTGGGTGGGCCCACGGGAGTGCGCACCCCCCCGCACCAAATTTACACGAGCGCTTCCCCCGTGCGGACAGTGAGTGTCTGTGGGGGCATCTGGTATTAAACCACCCTCTGTAGAGACCCGTGACGGGACTGAGCCTGACCGGACCCCGTCGGGCCTGGACTGGGTTGGGTGCGTTCTCTGCCCAAGCCCCACGGACACATGCCAAGTTCCCCAGCTGTGGCATCTGAGGGCACGGCTACACCAGAAAGGGCCAGGGAAATGGCTTATTCCAGCCCTTCTACTCTGACAATAACGGTGCTCCATAGGGAAAGGGACGGTGGAATACGATAACCCTCCACTCCCTTTCTGACACGGGGTGAAATGACATGACAGAGCTTGGAGACACATTGGGCCTGTTGCATTGGGTTCAGCTCAGGCCCAATGCAGTCAGACACAGGCCCACCGTAGGCCCAGATTTTTCTTTGGCCCCCAGCACATCAATGTGGTCTGCCCACTTCTAAGCAGAGGGTCGTCCCATGATCCCACACCCCAGGCAACAGCAGGCAGACTATGGTTATGCTGCACAACGATGCCTCTCGCTGTGAGTGAGGATTTGGCACCCACTCAGGACTGTCGCCACACTTCGGCAAACACCTTACCACGAATGAGGACTAGTGTGACCTGTATTTATATAGGGTCGCCACCTTTGGCAGTTTGACCCCGAGACTCCCATAGGCCAAAATGGGAATCTCAGGGTCAAACTGCAAAAGGTGACAACCCGATTCATAAACCTAAATGTCCCCAAACTGTTTTTTCAAAGGCTCTGCATCATTTCCCCCCAACCTAGGGGCCTAGCCGGGTCAGAGTGGGCCCTGGTGCAGAAGCTGAAATGTCCCGCTCCCCTTCATTCCTTCCCCTCCCAATGGTAGGGGGCACAGTCGCATGAGGGACCATACCCCCACCCCCCCAGCTCTCGGGGACTAAATGGGGCTGCACTGTGTGTCCCTATTAAGGTATGCACTTGCACTGAGACACATGTGACCTTTACATGTGTGGCTCTCAAACGTTTGAGTGATTCCACTTTGAGATTTAAATAGAATTATGGACTGTACTTAATTTTTTTTAAAATAATAAAATAAAATACAAGTGGTACCCAGTGCCCCTCCCTTTAAAAATCCCACCTGTTGACCCCAGTAGCATAGGGGTCTCCGGAAGCTCAGCGCGGCTCACAACCAAAATATAAATACAAGTATAATAGTTCCAGTTAAAACACATAAAAATACAATATAAATATAAAATTACAATAAAGCAGACAGAATGTGTAAAAAAAAAATTACAAAACCCCCACCCACCCTTGAACCTCTCCTTCCCCCTCCCCTCCCCGGAACGCCTGGTGGAAGAGCCACGTTTTGCATGGAAGCTGAAAGACAGCGAGCGTTGGGCAGAGGCGGGAGGGAGTTCCACAGCACTGGGGCGGCCGCCAAGAATGCCCGCCTGTCAGTCCCCACTTGACGATACCAGGGGACCTCCAGGGGCGTCTGCAGACACCGCCCCGGTTTCCGGGAAGTGAGGCGATCCCTCAGATAGCCAGGGCCCAGGCTGTGTAGGGCTTTATAAGTTAAAACCAGCACCTTGAATCGGGCCTGGAAGACTATAGGCAGCCAGTGCAGAGCCTGGAACACAGGTGTAATGTGCTCCTGGAGACCCACCCCCGCATTCTGCTCCAGCTGCAGCCTCCGGACCATCACTGTGGGCAGCCTCACGTAGAGAGCGTTACAGTAATGTTGGGAGGGTGGGTGGGTTGGGAGCTGCTGTGGCTGCCACTTGTCAGGCATTGGATGGCAAGACACATAGTGTGTAGCATAGTTCCTGGTATGAACGACTCCAGATTCTGGTTTGAATCTGGAATTATACATCCTCATTTTCGAGGATTTGCTTACTCCAGATTTAATAAGTCCAGAACAGTGAACATGTACACGCTTATCCTGGACTGGAGCCACACATCGCCGCCGCCACCACAGAGAACTGCTTAGTGCTTATTCCGGAATATTAATGATCATGTAAACAGTTATCCATGAGTGACAACTCTGGAATGACAAATCCGGACTAAGACTGCTTTTACACGAGGCACTGGAAAAGCACCTCCAAAGATATGCAGAGGGACAAACCTGTGCGGGGTGTGTTTAGACATTCCCCTGCGCTACCGGAAATGACGTCACTCCCATTCTAAGCAGCCGCCGCCGAGAACAAGCGCAGGTTTGAAGAATGCAGTGGCGTAAAACCCCCTCTAGAGGATTTTACAACGCCGCTTCTCCAAGCCTCAGTGGCTGTTGCTTAGAATGGAAGCAACGTCACTTCCGGTAGCGCGGGGGAACATCTAAGCCCCCCCCCCCGCACACAGGTTTCTCTCCCTGTGTATCTTTGGAGGCGCTTTTTCAGCTCCCCGTGTAAAAGCGGTCTTACAGCAGTGAACACATCTGGGAGAGGTTCTCAGGCCAAGTCCTGACTTGAAAACAGTTACCAGGCCTGATCCTGGCAAAAAAAATTAAGTCCTGGTCCTTAGGCCCTAGAGGGAAAAGACACACAAAGGATAACAAAAGTCAGTCAAGATGCTGACCCCATCTACAGATGCTGCGACCCCACTCGGACCTCAACCTTAGACACAACTTCTAGTACGTAGACGTCTGAAAGCAGTCACATTCCAGCTTGGCCGTTGTGTGGTTGGAATGGAAAGCCACAGCACCGCAGAACGTTTTCCCTTTCGAGGTTCCCCTCAATTGCCATCATTTCATTAAAAACATAAAATCAGAGCATGTTGACAGAGTACGTTTCAAATTCCCGCATCATAGGCATGTAGACCCTGCCATCCTGGTCAGACCAATGGACTGGTCCATCTAGTCCAGCCTCCTGTCTCCAACAATGGCAGCTTCACTTTCTCCAGAGAAGTGCACAGACAGCTCATGGAGTGATCCACTCCCAGCTCTCAACAATTAGAGATCTCATCCCCTCCCCAGTTTGACTAATGCCTCAGCCTCTGGTGTCAACGGCCCAGGCCTCACCTCAGCCTTCTTTGTCCTTCCAGTGGTTTCCTCTGGGTTTCTTCCAACCCTTGGCTAAACCACACCTTCCCCAGATGTTTCCTAGGTACTTCAGCTAGGGTGGTCGTACCTCCCCTTTAAAAGAGGACGCTTATTAAAAAAAAAACAACATGGTGTGGGGCTGAATTGGTTCCAATGCAGCCCCGCACAATGTATTTTTCATAAGTGCCCTCTTTTAAAGGGGAGGCATGTCCACCCTACCCTATCCTCACCCTTATGGCTCCCTAGTTCCCTGTCCACCTATGTCCCAGTCGCCCCACACCCAGGGCCCTTAACAAGAGAGCTGCAATAAAAACGGAACAGTATTCCTTTGGGAGCTAGGCCCATAAAAAAGTCCATCCTTGATATTCGCCTATTCTCAGTGCTGCTATGCCGTCAGCCCTCCACTTCACCTACTGACCTACCCACCCCATGGGAAGACTTGTGGTAAGATGGATTTGGCAGCAGCCTGGTACACTAAGGCCACTTTCAGACATCCCACACACGCACATATTTGAGCTGCGGTGGGGGATGCGCAGCCAGGATATGCGCGGGGATCGGCCGGTCTGAACCCCCACATGCGCGCACAGCTTTGCCAGCAGAGACGCACAGGGATGCAGAGCAGGAAATTGAGCAAAGCCACTCCTGGGAGGGGCTTTCAGACCAGTCGATCCCCGTGCATATTCGAGCTGCGCATTTACACACACACACACACACACCCGCAGTCCAAATATGCACCGGGGGGTGTGCCATGTCTGAAGGTGGCCTAAGAGAGGCTGGATGAAGGTAGCAAAGAAGAGAAGGGAATGACAAAAGGCTGCATGTTTTACAGGCCTTCAAGCTCTCTACTGCTAATAAAATGAGCAACTCACTGACGCAACCTTTGACTTGACTTCCTTTTTCCCACGGTGGCTTATTCACCACAATAAGGCACAAAATCTTCAGGAAAGTTCAGAAGTTTCAGTTCCCAATGTGGTCAGGTCTGTGGTCTGAAGATATTCCTATTTCCCTCCCATTTCCTCTCTAGCAGCCCTTGTCAGGCAGAGGGAACCTTTTCCCTTCCACAGGCTTCCTTGAAAGTTAGTCCTTGCTTAAGGACTAACTTTCTTAAGCAAGGACTAACTTAAGCAAGGACTAACCCCCCCTTCAAGATGGGGAGGGTCCAGATCCTCGATCTAAACCAGAGAACCATCCTTGAAATTTGCATTCACGCCCTCATCTCTGCTCCCTTCCCCTCAGCTCACCGTTTCAGGACTCGAGGACAAAGGATGGATTCATGGGCCAGATCCAGGAATTTGAAAGGGGCCAAATAAAAAAGAGCTGTGGGATGGATTTGGCCCTCAGGCCACCGATTCCCCATCTTTTCCTTGCCTACTGTAGGGCTGAAAAGAATATTCTAAACAAACACTGAATTTGTAGACTCCAGTGTTATTATTTATCTAGAGTCTAGACCAACAATATGCCTGATGCTGTACAGCTGTGATTAGAAATAAGTCTCTGCCCCAAGGGCCTTACAATTTAAGGGAGGGGAGACAAGGAGTGGGGTGTACAGAGAGACAGGGAGACATCCATGAGTTGAGAAGATGCAACTGCTCCTGCTTGACTTAGTTATAGAGGGTAAAAATAGACGTGCAGCTAGCACAGCAGCTCCCTAGCCCGGAGTGGGAAACCTCCCCTCCTTTTGAAGAAGTTGTAAGACCTGGCCGTTCCAGGTGTAGGAGGCAGCATAGGAGAAGGGGCACTGAGAGTTTAAGGAACTAAAGGACTGAGACGCATGCAAAGAAGTAAAGGAAGAGCAAAGTTCCCAGTTTAAATGGATTATTGTTAAAAATCAAATGATTTTATTAAAATCAAATGAATTTCTGTTTTGTTTCCCGAAAGGAATAGTCATTTTGCTCGTTTTGTTTCACTGACTGTGTTTACTTCATTAGTTCATTTCTTCAGTATTATGGTTGAGGTTTGGTTCCTTAGCCAGCTTGTTGAACTATTGTAATGGATAGGAAGTTTTTCCTAATATTTAAAATTAGCCTAGAACCACTGCCGCCCCGCACCATGCATTTTTCATAAGCGTCCTCTTCTAAAGGGGAGGAGTGGTAACCCGATCCTTATATGACTTGGAGCCTAGAGCTTTTGATCCTCTGCGTTGCTCTCCTCCGAATCCTTTCCCGTTTATCAAGGTTCTTTTTGAAATGTGGGGCTCTGAACTTCATGCAGCGCTTCAAGAGGGGTCTGACCAGGCTTGAGTACGACACTTCTGTTAATACAGCCCCAAACAGTGGGGACTCTCTTTTTTGCAACGGTGTCGCCCTATTGACCCATGTTCAGTTTGTGATCCATTATCACCTCCAAAATCCTGATCGGCAGTTCGGCTGCCTCAGCAGTTACCTCCCATCCCTGTACGCGTGCACTTGGCTTTTCTTTCCCATGCGGAACATTTTACTTATGTGCCTCTGTCCTGCCCCCTCTAAAAATCATGCCCAAGGAGGGAAAACAGTAGGATTGTTTAATGATGCCTTAATGATTGTTTCCGGATGCCTTAAACGTTCCTCAAGCCCTCGTTGTTGGCTCCTCCTGGGAACTCCTCTGTCCCCCAATTCTCTGCCATCCTAAAGAAGACCCTGGTGTGACTCAAAGGGCGTTTTTAAACGAGCAAGGCTGGGATGTGGGGGCGTGGCCGCTAAGTGGCACAGCTGCGGAGCAGCCACTCAGGTGGAGTGTGTGGGGAGGGAAGCCCAGCGTGGCCACTGCACTCACTGCCACGGACTGTGGAGGGGGAGGGAAGCGGGCAGGGCTGGCCTTTGAAATGGACCCGTCCCAGCCATGAGCGCTGGGGAACTGGGCTTCTCAGCTTTCACGGCCAGTTCCTGTGACTTGCAAAGTCCATGCCCCCCCCCCTGCCCACAGCACCTCTGAGTGGACGCCCTGTCTGCTGGCATGAGTGGCTGCCCCAGTTCATATGGGCGGGGGGGGGATGCCCGTTGCCACAAACTTTTTTGGCTTCCCCTGCATGGGGCACTCCGGATTTCTCAGCAGTGCCCCACGAATGGGCATGAATGGGTGCTGCATGTTTCCCAGGAGGGCACATCCCCCTACTCCACCTTCAGATGGGCGGTCGGATACGTGGATACTGGGTGGCCATGCATGGTAGTATCTCGTTTGAAAACACCTCAAAACTTGCAAATGCATACCCTTATATAAGTTGGTCCAATATGCGAGTATTTATGTATTAGCCAGAAATTGGGAAAATTGTAGGGGCATAATGGAAGAAAACTGGTTGAATAGGTTATGGTTGATGTTTTCAATTGAAAAAATACATGCTGAACTGTATAATAAATACGGAGAGTTTTATGGCAAATGGGAGTTAATTTGGGAATGGCTATTAAAAAAATCAAGAGAGGTCCATAAAAGACCATTATTTATAGGGAAAGACTATGAATAAGGTTCATGGAAAACGTAGATAATTAGTGACATCTTCAAATAGGGCTCCAGTGATGGGAGGAATGGGGAGGGGGACTGAATGTTTGATGCTGTAATTTCATTGAATTTTGTATGGAAAAATTATATGTAAAAAATTATTATATGCAAAATTTTAAATAAATAAATAAATAAAAATAAGTTGGTCCAATAAAAGATACTATCTGAACTACTTTGTCTCCATCGTTTTTGGGATGGATACAGAAACCACACACTCCTTCTCTATACTTTCCCAGCCAAACAGAGCGGCAGTCTCCCTTCTCTACTCATTGCTGCATTTGTCCCCACCCGCACAGGAAGTGAGACCTCAGACCAGGCCCAAGATGGCGGACAGCATCCGCTGCAAACTGGAGGGATACCTGACGGAACTACAAGCGGGTGAATTCAAGAGGTTTAAAATGCACCTGGAGGAATACCCACTGGAGGAGGGGTACAAGCGAATCCCCCGCTACGTGATACAGGAAGCCGACAGCATAGACATCGCCAGCCGCATGGTCCGGGCCTATGAGGAGGCCAAGGCTGTGAAGATGGCCATTAATATATTTGACAAGATTAATAGGAAGGATCTGTCGGAAAGCGCTCGCAAGGAGATGCCAGCAAGTAAGTGAGGAGAGAACACCCTCTTGCTCTAGTTGATTGTCAGTGGTGTATAGATGGCCGTGGCCCCCGTTACTAGAAAGTAGCCGAATGCAATTCCTAACACACTCATGCCCACAGCATCTCTGGGAGGCAGGGAGGGCCACTGTTTCCGATGAATAAGCATCAGTCTCGTGAAGTAACTGAAGGGATTCCCTGCCTTGTTGGAGACCGTGGCAAAGCCCAGTCCCACTGCTCACCAAGCCACGCCTCCCATCCACCCCCACTCTGCCTCCCCCTCCGGGTGTCTCTACGTATAACTCCTGCCACTCTTCCAGCTGCCCAGCACAAGGGCAAACATTCTGTTTGGTTGCTCTGACCCAGGAGCAACCCATGGAGGGAACTCTGGTTTGTGGCATTTCAGTCCCCGGAACATAGCCGGGGAAATCCTCAGCAGTCCTGTGGAGCAGCCAAAAACACACCACGGAATCATTGGGCTGGTCAGTTTCAGTAGCAGAGATTTTTGTTCTTGTCAGTTTCACCAGCAGGGAGTTGTGCCTTTCAGGGGAAGCCTTAACTTGTCAGTTTCAGCACTAAGCAAATTCGCCTTGTCAGTTTCAGCAGTTGGGCTTCACCTGTTTATGCTGCCACCCAATCGGCTCCCCTTGTTGGACAGAAGCTGTAGGATGGTAGCATAAACACGGAACAGCATGAATGTTTGTTCAGACAATGCAATGTTCAGATATTGCAATGCATTGAACAACGTTGCAGTGGGTAGTAGTGGGTTGACTTCTATATATGCAGAATCACCCTATCATGCACTCTGTGTTGTTTTCATTTTCTCTCACACACAACTCTATTTCTATGTTTCATACATGCATGCCTCTCTCTCTGGGTAAAAACAAGCATGCCGGCAGCCGGGCAGGGCATGAAGCTATGCTCAATGCCCTGCCCACCCCCACGACAGGCAGACCACCCAATCTGGGCTAGCAGGAACAGACATGATAACCCACTCTGGCCTGCTTTGGCCCAATCGGACAGACCATTGCCCAGGCTGTGACCTCGGAGGTTTTCCGAGATCAGAACCCGGGCTAGCTGCCAACCTGGCCGGAGGCAATCTGAAGGTCTCCTGGCAGAAGCACTCCCATGGAATTGTGGGACTTGTAGTTCATGTGGGAGAGCGGTCAGGTCTGCTTGATCCTTCACTCTGCGCTGCAACTAAACAACCGATTTTTCACTGGGTGTTTTTACACACACATTTCTCCTGCATGTTTGCTGTTACATCCTGAACTTTTGTGTGTCTAAATCACTCAGCCAGATCTTAAACATATGACTCTTTGAACTTCTGCATAGAACTTCTCCCAGAACGTTTGTGTGTAAAACGTTCTCTTGGTAAACTGCTTCGCTCCAGGCAGCTGTGGTCACTTGGTTTCCATGGCAGCCCCTCACATCTACAGCTGCGGCTACTTTAGGCTGCCTCAGGGCAGTGTTTTTGTGAAGAATGCATCCAGGAACTGCCTCAGGGCAGTGTGTGTGCATGTGTGTGTGTGTGAGAAAAATGCATCCGGAACTTACTTGTAAACTTGTAAACCCAGAAGATTGAAAAATCCGGAACTTTAAGATGTGTGTAAAAATGCCCAGTGTCCCCCACACCCCACGCCCTCCCAGGTGCTCTGGGAGAGTGCACGGATGGTGTTCAGGAAGAAACAAGCTGTTTGGCAGTGGTGCAAAGTGGAGGACCGGGGTTAGACAGACCAGAAACTGCTGTGAGCACACCACCCGATTTCTTTAGACACAACATCAGCCATGGGGACAGGGGAAACGCTTGATTGCTGCACCCGAGACATCCATTTAACCAACAAGGAGTTAACCGGAGGCCAACGGGAGAGATCAGTGGCCAAAAAGAGTGACGGTGCTTAGACACAACGCACAGCCATGTAGTAAACGTCTTAAACACCCGAATGCCGTTGCGTCTAAAGACGCCCTCTATCTACATATTGGGCCCTTGGTTTTAGTCAAGTAGAAACAGAGCTGAAATAGGTAGGGGACTCATTAGTTGCTGTATTATTAACATTTTGGTCCTCTCTCCAAACAGCATACACAACCGGAATGATGATCAGTCTTTTGGGGTGTTCTATTTTGGTTATTTCCATTTTTCCGTTTGATTATTTTGGTCTCGCTCATTTCAGTATATTTGTGACATCATTTTCAGCAATTGTATATGAGCAATAGTGCTAATGTTGCCAGAATTCCAGCGTGCTTTCCTCCCTCCCCCATGGTCCGTGGCAGGGGGGTGCGAGGCAGCTGCCACGGTAACTACACCGGGAGCCACCCATTAGAATCCCTCCCCACACACTCCACCAAGTGGCTGCTCCGCAGCTGTGCCACTCAGCAGCTATAGACACCCCCCCCCCCCAAGCCTTGTTCATTTAAAAACACCCATAGTTTGGGGCGGGGCAGGGGGTAACAGGCACAGTGTCGTTTTTCTGACTGTTACTGTTTGTGCTGTGTTTCTTGACAGGTTTATTTCTGCCCCCAAAGCCTATTCCCTTCAGCAAGGAAGAGAAAAGGAAACAAGAGGAGAAGGAGGTATCAGACATGGTTGAACGTTTCTTTGGGCCTAAAAAAAAGAAAGGTGAGTTGCTGTTGTCTGACTCCATAAATCCTAGCATCATCAGTGCCTGCTTCTCAGACAATCTGCTTGTCTGAGGAGTGAGACTGATATTCCTTTCAGAACCTGCATGCTTATCAGCTCAGTCTAGCCTTGCAGAGGTACATGGATTAATACTTTTACACCGAAAGAGTCAATCTCCACCAAACACCAAAAGAGACAGAGCCTAGTTAAAGTCTCTAATAAACAGCTATCTCCAGTGGCACTCTCTGAGGGGGGGGAAATTCACTACACCCCTAATACGGGGATCAGTTAGACCCTATGTGTATGAGCAAGATCCATCAGCTAAACAGCTCAGAGAGACTTCTCTGAACTAAAGAACAGTATCCCATCTCAAGCCCCGACAAATAGAAAACGGGAGATGACTGGTTGGGCAGCAGTAATCCTGAAAAGGCTCTGTGGTAGAGTAGATGACAGATTTACTGAGTCAACAGTTAAGCAGCTAAAAAGGTGAATGGTATTTTGAGTTGTGTTAACAGAAGCATTGTCTGTAAGATTAGAAAGTTGACTACTCCTCTCTACTCAGCCCTCGTCAGGCCTCCCCAAGAGTACTCAGTCCAGTTTTGGGTGCTTCGCTTTGCGAAAGATACTGAGAAAGTTGAGAGGAGAGCAATGAAGATGCAAAGGGGATCTAGGGAAAGACCTAGGAGAAGAGAGTGAAAGAACTGGGAATGTTCCGTAGAAAATGTAAGACCTGGCTGTTTCACCAGGCATTCGGTGAAGGGGATGGGTAGTAGAGGGGGTTGGGGGGATATTAGGCTAAACATTAAGAATAATTTTCTAACTCCCAGGACAGTTAGTCAGTGGAATACGTTGCCAAGGAAGGTTGCAAAAGCCCCATCCGTGGAGGTCCTTAAAGATAGGTTGAACAGACATTGCTTGGGAACGGTGTAGGTACAGTGGATTCTGCTTAATGGCAGGGGCTTGACTAGCTAATCCTTGGGGTTCCGTCTGGCCCCATCATTTTATGCTTCTCTGATGTCTCAAAGGGAAAAAAAGCAAGTGTGTGTGTGCATGTGAGGTTTAGGCAGGGACCCATGCTCACTTCATATTCCCATTGCCCACATGTACCTGGATGTAGCCCATCCACGGTGTGGAGATTACAGAGTCTGGATGTATATAGGTGGCCTATGTCATAAGCTCAGGCTACAAAGCTGGTGTTGTTTATGGAGATCACCCAATTCAATTCCCGACATCGCGTCAAATATGGCGACCACTACACTCATGGTTTGTTTCTCCCTCTTTAGTGGAGGTGACGCTGGATCCCAAGACAGCCTTCCCCACCCTCCTGATTTCTGAAGACCGGAAAAGTGTGCACCTGGGAGACCGAGCCCAGCCCCTCCCTGACAACCCTGAACGCTTTGATTTCCGCCCATGTGTGCTGGGGGCAGAAGGCATCTCCTCAGGGACTCTAGAATGGGTAGTGGAAGTGGGTGACACCAAGAGCTGGACCATTGGAGCCGTCCGAGAATCAGCAGAGAGGAAAGGGTCCCTCTATATTACAGTCATGGAAGGGTTCTGGGTGCTGGAGTTGTACGACGGGAAATACGAGGCCCTCACCAGGCCTCGCACCTCCCTGCCTCTATCAAAACCACTGCGTCGGATTGCGATGCTTCTGGAGTATGACATGGGCAACCTCTCTTTCTATGATGCTGACAGTAGAGATCATGTCTTCACCTTCAACCACCTCTTCTCCGAAAAAATGTTCCCCTTCTTCCAGACCTGGGACACGGAGATCCCCCTCCGGCTTTGCCCCCTTGACGAATAAGGCCCTTCTGTTGCATAAGCCCTGATCCTGGGCCTGTTTCTTAGTGGTACCAGAGGCCTGTGATTGTATGCTTTTTGGCATTGGACTAACTTTGATCCAGAGGTATGTTGGGTGGGGTAGGGGGCATAACAGGGATGCGTGTTCACTGCATTTTATCCAGCCCCTCACAACACCCACCCAATCCTACTTCCCCATTCTCCACATTCAGCCACCCAATTCTACTTCCCCATTCCTCACATTCAACCCTCCTCACATCCCTACCCCAGACCTAACCACCAACCCCCCTGTCCCCTATCCCCACCCACCAAATGCCTTTTCAAATAGAAAAGTCTTACACCGCTTCCTGAGGAATGTCCCTATGTAGCTCAGACATTTGATGACTCTTGATCATCCCAAAAGAGGAACCAGGCTTGTGTAGCTGCAAAAGGAACTTTGCTAAGGAATGGACTTAAATATGAGAAATACGTTGCAGGGACAGTTCCGGTGTATATTTAACCACCGTGGTTTTTGACTCTTTGTTTTCTATAATAAACATCTGTAACTCTGAACCATTTCCCCTTTTTATTTAAAGTTGAACTTAATTTCTTTTGCCTTCAAGCAGTATCTGTGTGTTTGCTGAAGCTGGTTCCAGGATTCCCAAGAGTCCCTCTGTTTATATACAGAGATGAGCCTTCCCAAAAAGACTTTTTATGATCTGGGAACCCTCCACATTACAAATAGCTAACAGCTTCCACTTATGAATTTCAGTTTCTGTGTTTGGGCCTTGCAAGACTGTGGAGAGACCGCAAGTCATAGCCTGTGTGTGTGTGGTGATTGTGAATCAGGAAACTGAGTCATGACTGAGTTTGCAGGTGCAATGGGGCATCAGTGGCATTTAATCCCAAAATGCTTATCTCACTAGTCAATGCTTTGTCTGTGCTCTCCATCAAAAAATGAGTTTATACAGAAAATCCCAAATTTTAACGCTATAGTTATCAATATGTGCCCAAATCAAAACTGACATGCCAGCTTTCTAATTATAAATAAAGCACGCTGTAGGCTTGTATGTTTGTATTTTTAATTTCTTTATTAGATGAGATTCATTAACACCCACAATATCTTTAACCACTGCCCACCACTGGAAAGATCAGATATAAAAAATGTTTATTTATTTAAACTTCTATTCTTCTGTCCTTCCCTTAAGATTCTCTGTGTGTGTGTGTGTGTGTGTGTGTGTGTGTGTGTGTGTGTGTGTGTGTGTGTGTGTGT
>QEPC01002738.1:282512-292637 GCA_003113815.1 Sphenodon punctatus
GTAGGAGGGTTCTCTCAGTCTCCAAGTAGCAGAGTTTTACTCAGCAGCAAGGAATGACGCCTTAATGTAGGATATAATGTAGATATTTGAAGTTTGGTATCAATTCTTCCCTTAGTCTTCACTTTGCTAAGCTAAACACGGGGCCTGTGGAATACTAGTGCAGCTGATGTAGGAATGAAGAAGCCTTACTGTAGGATGCATAGCAAGGAACAGAGTGATTTTGGGTTGGGGGCCAATGAGCACTAAAACGGAGTGATTTGGGGAGCCAGAGCACTGAAATGAGGGCCAGTACCCCCACCAGTGGCAGTCTTCCCCCCTGCCAGCCCTCCATAACCTCCCACTCACCCCTGCCAGGCTGCTGAGGATCTGAGTCTGGGGACTCAGCTCTGCTAGGCCCCAAATCTGGTGCACTCTGTCCCCCAAGCCACGCCCCCCCAAGCCACGCCCCCTTGGTCCATTTCCAGCTGGTCCAGACTATGTCCACTGCAGTTTCCTGTCCTGACCCAGACTGGGTTCACGTGGCAGTGCAGTCACTTCTGTTTCCATCCCTCATGTCATTATTAGGGCTGAAACCAATGTAACTTTCATAGAGTCGTAGAATGATAGAGGGGTTTAGACTAGGGGACCCTTGAGATCCCTTCTACCTCTCCATTTCTGTGGTTCTTTGATCCCCTGATATTTTCCTGAAGGTTTTAATGGAATAACATGACACCTCAGGAATACTTGACATTCCTGAAGCCAGCCATGGCTTCATTACAGCTGCACCACCAATAGGCATTCCTCAAACCATCCCCCTCCCCAGAGACACTTCACTGAATTGGTCTCTTAGTGAGTTAATTCAATCTCCTAATATTGTAAATCAATTAGAAGGGATTTTATGGAAATGGGCATTTTCCTTCCAACTGTCAAAACCGCAACATCAAAAACAGGGCCATTGGGGCCAAAGGGACCAAAAGCTCGGATGGTTTAAATCAGAATCAAAGCTCCATTGCAAGGAGTGAGATGAGAGTTTTGATTCTCATGGAGAAACATGAGAAACGTAATCAAGCTTCAGCCCTAGTGATGATGTGCCCATAGAAAAGGACTGTCATGGGATTGGAGGCTCAGTACCCCGCTCTAGGCTGTCATGACTCAGTTTCCCTGGCTTGCAGCTCTCACTGGATCATCTCTCTCTCTGATTGAGCCTGCAGTGGATGAACCTTCTTGTCACCTTTTCAGCCACAGAGTTTCCCAGCACAGACTCTTTCTCTCCAGGTTCGTCTGTGTTTGTAAACACAGAATCAACCCCAAACTGTATCCCGCCAATGTTAGGATTAGCAATTCCACTGGACCATACGAAAGGCGTTTAATGAATAAATCTTGAATAAGCTGCAGTACAAGATTATACTCGAGAGTGCAGAAATGAAAATAACATAACCAGTAATGCATTCCTATCTGTACTTGGATTCTACTGATTTAGGCTTATCCTAATCCAGGTCCAAGGGTATTTCAGTTCATGTCACAGCCAGCGATGGAAAGCTTGGCTGGGTACCAGTCTTTAGAGTTTCCAAAAGGCCTTACTTCATAGTTCCTTTGGTGCAGCCCTTCTCTGACTGGTCAGATATGCTGATGCAGATGAAGCTGAACAAGCTGATCTCAACCAACTGAGCAAGATAGAAAGATCCTTCTTTGTCTTGTCTTCCCCCCCCCCCCTTAAGTACCTTTCCAGGGTCCTTTGTTTGGTTTTCCCACCAGGTGACTCTGTGCTTTCAGTCACATCCACAGGAAGAAATCCACTTTCAACTCAATGGTCTATGGCTAGTGTCTGCAGAGGTGTTTAGGCTTTTTCTGAATACACATTTGGCATGACTTTGCATTTCTCCGTTGCATGAAGTGAGCTTCCAGTTCTCAGATTTCACGTGTGGAGGAAATTTTATAAGGGACCCTATGGAATTGCATTACAATAGACAAAAGGAAGGTATCACAAAATGGATGACACAGAAGCATTTTGGGTAAAACTTAATGCCAAATAGAAGCTCTGCCTTTGCCCTTTAGACAGAGAGCTATCTGATTTCTGTATTCTGCTTTTCAAAATAAGGCCTTGGAAAGTGCTCCACATAGGCCGTAGACCTAGATACGGGGACTCCTTTTGCCTGTGTTTTCATAACAAATAGGCCAAGTAACCTTGCAGATGGAAAGCCAAATTAACCTTGTTAGGCACCATATATTATAAACAGTTTGGCTCATATGGTTTTGAGAAGAACTAACTCAAGTATGTAAACATTGTGTGTAATGTAGTAGTTTTCCATCACTGCGTTACGTTGTACTTTGAGTGGCAAGCTGGTATCTTTTTAACCTATAAAATACTTGTGTATTTGGGGAGGGGCAGACCAGCCTGTTTTCCTTGCATGGAGACAGTGTTGCTCTCTCTCTCAGTGCTTTGAGATCAATAAAGACTCTGACAGATTTTACCAATAGCGTGAGTATAAATTTTTCCTCGACAGTTTGGTGCGTTGGCCAGGAAGGCTCTGTAGAAATAAAACTTTGATGCAGTTTTCAGAATCATTCAGTTTTTATTTCAGGTACACAGCTGCGGGTGTCTCTCAAACAGAGTGAGACCCCGAACAAAGAGTACAGGCAGTTTATATAGGTTTTTATAGCTGTTGTTCAAAATCAAACATGCATACATCAGCAATCATGAGGTAAGTAAAGGCAATTAGCTCATCTATGCCCAAATAAGATAATTTCCCATTCCTCTTTCTGATCCGGGCCATCTGTCCTAGCCTGAAACCAGCTGCATTAGCAGAAATCTTTAATGTACAGACATTTGACCCAAAGGTCATCTGTTACCTGTGTGATCATGAGCCCAGACCAAACTGACTGATCTTCCCTATCTAGTCAACTCCTATATGTCATAGCAAAGCAAATATATAGCCCAACTAAAAAGCAGAAGCCGGAGATTCTGATAGTCTGCAAGGCTAAATACTAAAAACTAGGCCAAGTGTAAAACTTCCTTAATTCTATTTTAAAATATAATGCAACAGTATGCAGATTCCTTGGCTGTACAAGGTTAATATGAAACAGCTGCCTCTTACAGGCCTGTGCAGAGCAAGACTTTGGTCAAAGCAAAAGGTCCAGAAAACCTAAATTTCCACAGCTCTTAGCCTGGCTGGTTCTAGGGGGCCTGAGGACCGTCTCTCTCTCCCACCTTCAGGCGCCAGGTCAAAGTTGGGGGCCTTTTGAAATTCCTCTGAAGGTGTTGGTGAGGGGCTGCTCATGGGCTCTGGGAACCAGACCATTGGACAGACGCCTTCCCAATCTGAGTGGTCAGATCTGTCAGACATTCTTAGTAGTGCAGATAGTAAGTAGTGTAGGTAGAAAATACTACTCAGTGAAAAAGAGTCGGTGGATCCACGGAATCCTGTCAATAGGGGTGATTGTAAATACATATGTAAAATCCTGCCATAAGTGGGGATTGGAAATCCTGTCAGGAGAGGGGATTTCTCAATACATATGTAACCATCCCGCCAGGAGGGGGGATTTTTTAATGTGTTGTGAATGTGCTACCTTGGATGTGACCACTGACTGAGTCTGGGACTAAGCTGAGTGTTGCATTGCAAGGCAGCCTTTGGGGCTAGCCCGTCTTTTGGGCAGCGATTGCCTAGTTTAAGGGCTAGGTAATTGTAGTGGATACGGGCCTCTGTGGAATCCGGTGACTCAGTAGTGTGACTGTGATTTATTTCCCTTTCCCAGTTTTAGAATGCGTAAGTGTGTTCCTTGTCCCTTTCCAGATTACCTTTCTCCTTATTGTGTGTATCTGACTGAAAGTTTGTATGTTGGATTGATGTTTGTGGGAGTGACTGAGCGAGAGTCTGTGTGAAGAAAGGAATGTTAATGAGCTCAGACTACAGCAGAGTGTGCTGTTAGACTTTGCTCTCTGTAGTTGAAAAGACTTCCTTAATAATCTGTCCTTGTGAGAAACCCCTGTGTGAATTAGAAAAATGAGGGCCGGGGGATCTAAGGAGCTCTCCGTCCTGCCAAAAGGAAGCCCAGCTTGGTATATGTATACACATTATGGCCAAAATGCTTGTAGATTTTTGGATACCCAAGACCATCATGAACTGCAGTTTCCTTTAATTGGCTCTTATTATTCAGATAAAATTGACCATCTCCATGGAGCCCTGAAGTCAAAAGGCTGTAAAGTGCCTCTGACTCAATGGGAGGCATTTTATAACTGGCATACTGAAGCTTCTAAAAGGAAGCAAGAATCTAGGTTAAATCTCTTCTAGATTCTCTGGAAAAATTAAAACTTCAGTTGGCAAAGCTTAAGGGAAAACATAAACCTGAGTCTGTTTGTATACCTCGTGCTCCACTTAGTGAGTCTGTATGTGCACCTAGTGCTCCTCCTAGTGAATCTGTGGTTTCTTTGTATCCTCAACTTAAATCGCCTGAGGGCACGGATGAGGAAACTACTGAAGATTTACTAGATTTTTGTAGCGCTGCATCTTTACCACCAGATCCAAACAATGCGGGGGTACCCCAACCGCAGCAGCCCCAGGGAGCTCAAGATGCTCGGGGAGCATAGCTGCTGCCTTCACCAGTTTGTATACAGGCGGCACCTCTCCCTGATAGCACTGGTGGAGCCAGTTTATCTGTGCCTGCGCATGGAGCATTTTCAGTGGTGTCAGCTTCCTTGCAGGCACAGGGTGGTACGTCATTGAGTTCTAACGCTGTTAGTTCTACCATGGGCTCTGCTGCTTTTAGTCCAGTCTCAGGCCGTACTAGATCTGCCCAAGACAGAGATGTTTTTCTGGTCCCGCTCCGGCAGGTGCCAGGCGGAGCAAATGGAGAGTTAGTAACCGTTCATGTTCCTTGGTCACCCACTGACCTGAAAAATTTAGTTAAAGAATTTTCTAACATTAGAGAAGAACCGCAAAAGTTCAAGGATGAACTTCAAACTATCATAGACTGTTATGAACCTAATTGAGCTGACTTAAATCATTTACTGAGAGCTGCTCTCCCACCTGAGCGGCGCCAAAGATTATTCACAGTGAGTAATTGGCCGGCAGCAGCGCCAACAGCTCAGGAACTTTAGTAGCACGTACATCACTAGTAGATTCTGTCTTAAAGGTTTGCCCCCCCAAGACAGACTGGATCAAAATTCATAATTGCAAACAACTGAAGGATGAGTGGCCAGCAGATCGTTTGGACAGGCTGCGAGTTGTGCTTGATAGACATTCTGGAATAACTGAGGCTGCTCAGAATGCACCCCAAGCTATTGCTGCCGCTTTTGTCCAGGGACTCCCATCCAGTGTCTCAGCCGGTGTCTGTTTGTCTGGGCCCCATTGCAGACCAGCATACATTTTTGCTAGGTGTTTCCTCTGCAGTTAATTTGTTCGGCAGGGATTTGCTTTGTAAGCTTGGGTGTACCATCTACTGTTCTCCCGATGGGGTCTATTTAAATATTCCTAGTGACAACGAATTAGCTGTGCTTGCCCCATTGTTTGAAGCCCCTGAACAACCAGAAAATTTGGAATTAACTGAGATCCAAAATAGGGTTATGCTCGCTGTTTCCCCATCTTTGTGGTCACAGCACGATAATGAAGTGGGGCAAATCAAAACAGCTGAACCGATAATAATCAAGTTAAAACCTGACAGACCCTTGCCCAGAATTCCTCAGTATCCTCTTTGACCGGATGCAAAAAAGGGCATTTATCCTGTGATTATGTCTTTGCTAGAACAGGGAATTCTTGTTTCTACTCGTAGTCCTTGAAATACACCTATTTTGCTGGTTAAGAAACCTGGGGAAAACGTTTATTGATTTCTCCAGGATTTAAGATCTATAAACTCTGTGGTTTTTCCCACTTTCCCTGTGTTTCCCAATCCAGCCACATCCTGTCATGCATTCCATGTACTGCAAAGTGCTTCACTGTTGTGCTTTTTTTTTTTTCTATCCCTATTCATTGTGATAGTCAGTATCTTTTTGTTTTCACTTTTCAGGGTTGCCAGTACACTTGGACTAGGCTGCCACAGGGCTATGTTGAATCTCCTTCTCTGTTTTCACAAATCCTTAAAAACGATTTGGATGATGTGAGATTCCAAGAGGGGTCCATGTTGATTCAGTATGTGGATGACCTCCTCTTGGCATCTCCTTCTCTAGATGCTTGTGCTAGGGATTCTTTGATTTTTGTTAACTGCTTTGGATCAAAAAGGGCATAAAGCCTCTAAAAAGAAATTGCAACTCTGCTTGCCAAGGGTTCGTTATTTGGGCCACGAGATTTCTGCTGGTGATCGCCATCTCTCCGAGTTCAGGCTGTATTGCAGATGGCTAAACCTATCACAGTGGCACAAATAAGAACCCTGCTGGGGATGTCAGGATTTTGTCGTCAGTGGATCCTTGGATATGCCACCATTGTCAAGCCCTTACAGGAGCTTGTAAACACTGAAACTACAGAGCCACTTTACTGGTCCGCCGAGGCTGAACAGGCTTTTGTTTCATTGAAGCAGGCTCTCTCCAGCGCTCCGGCCCTGGATTTGCCTGATTACTTTAAGCCGTTTACATTGTTTTGCCATGAAAGGGATGGGTTTGCATTGGGGGGTTCTCACTCAAAAACGTGGGGACAAGCACAAACCTATTGCTTATTATAGCTATCCTTTAGATTCTGTGGCTTGTGAATTCCCTCCGTGTTTGCAAGCTGTTGCTGCGGCACATTCAGACACTTTGGTTCTGGGCTCTCCTCTTGTGGTATCTGTCCCTCATGCTGTAGCTGCATTGTTGTTGAGATCTAAGACGCAGCATTTATCTAATGCTCGGCTGACTAAATATGAGGTACTTTAGCTATCAGCTGGGCATATTACTCTTGCTCGATGTCCAGTTCTCAATCCGGCCTCGTTACTGCCTACCCCTTCTGATGGGGAACCCCATGATTGTTTGTGTCACCTCTCATCTTACTATGCCCTGAGTGGATCTTAAAGACACTCCTTTGCAGAACCCTTTTTATTTTTTATGTCGATGGCTCATGCTTAAAAAATAACAGTGGGAATCTTACTGCTGGCTATGCTGTTTGCTCACAATAGGAGGTCATTGAAAGCAGCTCACTTCCCACTGTTTATTCTGCTCAGGTTGCTGAGTTGATAGCCCTGACCAGAGCTTGCTTTCTTGCCAAGGGAAAATCTGTCAACATTTTACCCGATTCCTGCTATGCCTTTGGGGTTGTACAAGACGTTGGTCAACTTTGGAAGCAGAGAGGCTTTTTGACAGCTGCTGGGACACCCATAAAGAATGGATCTTATGTTGCAGCTTTGTTAGATGCCGTTAACTTGCCTTCTGCTATAGCTGTTGTTAAGTGTTTAGCTCACCTTGTCCCACATGATGAAGTCACTCGCGGCCCTTTCCACTCCTCAGGCTACTTTTTGTGTTTGTCTACACCTGTCAATTTCCCCATGGCAACCCTGGAAGAAGTTGCCCTTCTCCAAAACCAGGCCTCTGATAATGAAAAGGGGTATTGGAGAATGACAGAACTTGTCCACATTAAATTTCATCTGTCATTTGGATACCCAGCCACCCAGTCTCACAAGATCCTCTTGCAATTCTTCAAAGTCCGCTTGAGTTGTAACTACCTTGAATAACTTTGTGGGTTAAGGGAACAAGGCCTCATTGATCAAAGCAAACAGTCACTCTCAGCACAGACATACAACATGACTGAGCTTTCTGTTGACCCCCAGGTCAGTTGAATAACATAAGAGCATATCACATAACCGTGACAATAAGCACAGTAAACAGGTGTAGCATCACTGATCGTTGGAGGGGCTTTCTATCATTATGGTACACTGGCTTATTTGACACTGCTGCAAAGACCAAGTCAATTTGCTTTAATTGTTCAATGGAGGTTACTGTCCCTGGAGTTTCAATGAGTGGATGAACGTACTTGCGCAACCGTAGTTTGGCACCTGCAGCCCTCGTGGTGCAAAGGTCCCTGGAAACTAGAATTGGCATAAATGACTTCCTTGTTGAAACCTTCCTTCCTTTGGCAAGAGAGTCCCATGCAAGCAAAGGTGAGTGGAGGAGGTGGAGGGGGAGATAGTGCTGTGGGGTGGCAGGGAGCTTTCATCCTTTTGATTCTTGTCTGAAAAGTGCTGCTTGTTCTAGATAACCCCTGCGTTATGGACAAACTAAAGAGTAACTGCCTACGTTTTCAGACCAAACTACAGGGACTGGAGGTCCTTACAAGGAATTTGAACCCATAATGGGCATTTTTACACACACCTTAAAGTTCTGGATTTTTCAGTCTTCTGGGTTAACAAGTTCACAAGTAAGTTCTGGATGCATTTTTCTCTCACACACACACACGCTGCCCTGAGGCAGTTCCTGGATGCGTTCTTCACACAAACCCTGCCCTGAGGCAGCCTAAAGTAGCCTCAGCTGTGGATGTGAGAGGCTGCCATGGAAACCAAGTGACCGCAGCTGCCTGGAGCAAAGCAGTTTACCAGGAGAACTTTGTACACACAAAAGTTCTGGGAGAAGATTTACGCAGAAGTTCAAAGAGCCGAATGTTTAAGATCTGGGTGAGTGATTTAGACACACAGAAAGTTCAGGCTGTAAAAGCAAACACCCAGGAGAAATGTGTGCATTAAAACATTACAGTTGTCATCCGTTGTTGGCATTTGAGCTCGCAATACGCAGATGACAGCGAGAGGGTTATAGAATCACAGGGTTGTAGGGTTGTGTAGGGTCTCCAAAACCATCTAATGGGTTGTGCAGAAATAAAATGTTCAGTTGTGTTGTTAAAATTGCATTCATAGTATCGATATTTTTTTGGTAATTTCCAGTATATCAGCAATACTGGAAATTGCCAAAAATTACTAGAAATTACAGAAAAATAACAAAAATAATTAATATGGACATTTTTTAAATTTTTGTTTTGCTTTATTATTACAATATGGCATTTTTGTTTTTGTTATTGTAATAATGAAAATGAAATGCACACTCCTACCATCTAATTCAGCCCCCTGCTCCAAGCAGGGACGCTCCCTCTCCACAGTATCACGGACAGATACTTGCAGCGGCACTTTTGGAAAGCATCCAGGGATGGAAATTGCACCACCTCCGTCAGCAACTGATTTCATTGCCCAAATGCTTTTACAGTTAGAAAGTTTTTGCTAATGTTTAACTGAGATTCCCCTTTTCTACAATTTAGGCCGCTTTTATATGAGTGGCCGGATGCAGCGCATTATTCAGTGCACTTCCTGAAAAGCCCCACAGGGGGCGTTTAGACACACCGGAAGGAGCCGGCCCCCATAGGAATAGCTGCTCGTGTGTTCTTTTTGAAGGCGCATTTTGGAAATCCCAATATCGAGGGTTCCCAGATGCGCCTTCAAAAAGCCCATTCGAGTGGCTATTTAATGGTTCATCTAAACGCACCCCACGGGAAGCACATTGAAGAACACGCTGCATCTTGTCGCTCGGGTGGAAGCAACCTCAAACCCTCATTCCTTGTTCTATCCTCTGTAGCCATGGGGAACAAATGTTCTAAATCTTTTTTGTGTGTGCACCCTTTCAGATAGTTCAAAACTGCTCTTGTATTGCCGCCTTTTCTTTGTCAGGCTAAACTTTCCCAGTTCCTTCCTTCAGCATTTTCTCAGAGGGTTTGCATTCCAGCCTCTTTCTCACCTTTGTTGTTCTTGCCTGAATCTACAGAAGGGAGAACAAGAGGGAATATTTTATTTATATTTATTTATTTATTTTTGAATTTCTACCCTGCCCCTCCTGCCAACAGCTTGGGGCGGCTTACACAATAAAACATATAAAATACATATAAAAAATTTAAAACATCAACATATACTATAAAAAATTAAACAGGGCCCGGGAACATTAAAACAGAAAAAGGGTGGGGAGAAAACCCATCAACCCCCCTCCCCAAAGGCCTTGGCGAACAGCCAGGTTTTGCAACTGCGCCAGAATGTCAACAGGCTTGGGGCCAGGCGGGCTTCCTCCGGAAGGGAGTTCCAAAGGCGCGGCCCGGCCACTGAGAATGCCCTCTCCATTGTGACCCCCCGCTTAACACGGGGGACCTCCAAGAAGGCACCCCCGGCAGACCGAAGGAGCCGCTCTGGGGTGCGGATGGTGAGGCGGTCCCTGAGGTACGA
>QEPC01002738.1:292737-303504 GCA_003113815.1 Sphenodon punctatus
CTGTGGAGCTGTGACGTTTCAGTGTGGGGCAGTTGTATGCATTTTACATACATTGTTAGCTACCCTGAGCCTTTGGAGAGGGGCAGTGTAGAAATATCAGTCAATAAATAAATAGTCACACTGCTCTAAGACAAGACGAGGCAAGCAGAGTAAGGAACAAGTGACGAGTTTGCAAGGGGAAGGGTATTTTATTGATGTGCCCTTAAGGAAATATGAATGAAATCAGAGACAGTCCCTTACAATAATGGATGGGTGGTCACCGCACAGGGCAAATTAATGAAATAAGGGATAATCTTTTAAGAAAAAGGACCGAGTGGTACCCCAGCAAAGCGTGTTATTAAACATTATAGTGGCCCATTTATGCCTGTTGGGGGCCACTTTGGCTCGAGGGCCACTGTCATGTTTTGTTGTTTGCCCCAGAGTCCTCCCTGGTGAGTCAGCGGCTAGCCCAGTCTGTGATCCGGAGGCCTCTGAAGTCACGGCCCAGGCTATCATCTGCCTGTTCAGGTCTGAGTGGGCTACAGTGGTCTATAACATTTGTTAAAGCCCACCGTGTCCCGGTCCATCACATGCTGACATGGCTGCCCATCGTGGCAGGGGGTGTGGCTACCTGTCATGGTAGCTTCCCGGTCCTTATCGAGTTGTGATGGCAGCAGTCTACTGTCTCTTGTGTTAATAACACCTAAAGTCTCACATACTCTCTGGATGAGGCACAGAGTCATGTAATCTTCATTTCACATTGAGTCTTTTTTTTGTCTCTCTTCCAGTGTAATAACCATCCACACGATGGGGAGATATAATCAGACCATCGTTACTGAGTTCATCTTCCTGGGTTTCTCCTGCCAGCGATGCACCAACCTCTGCCTCTTCTTGCTCTTCCTCACCATCTACCTCATCACCCTGGCAGGCAACACCATCATCATCGTGGCTATTCGACTGGACCCATGGCTCAGCACCCCCATGTACTTCTTCCTCAGCAACCTGTCCTTCTTGGACATCTGCTACACCACCAGCGTGGTGCCCCAGATGCTGACCCACTTCCTGACCGAGCACAGAGCCATCTCCTTCAGACGGTGCACAGCTCAGCTCTATGTCTCCCTGTCCCTAGGGGGCATCGAGTTCCTCCTGCTGGCAACTATGGCCTATGACCGCTACGTTGCCATCTGCCGCCCCCTCCGCTATACAACCATCATGAACAAGAGAGTCTGCATCCAGATGGTAGTGGCTTCCTGGATGGGCGGCTTGCTCAACTCCCTAGTGCAGACTATGTTTACACTGAGATCGCACTTCTGTAACTCGAAAGTCATCATCAATCATTTTGTCTGTGAAGTGCTAGCCGTCATCAGGGTTGCCTGTTCTGACACCTATATCAATGAGATCTCAATTGTGGTGGCTGGTGTCATTGTCCTGTTGGTCCCCTGCTTCACGGTGTTGCTCTCCTATGTTTACATCATCACGTCCATCCTGCATATCCGCTCTTCTGAGGGCAGGCACAAGGCCTTCTCCACCTGCGCCTCCCATCTCACTGTGGTGAGCTTGTGCTATGGGACAGCCATCTTTGCCTACATGAGACCAAAAGGAAACATGTCACCGAGCCAGGACAAGATGGTCACTCTTTTCTATGCTGTGATAACCCCCATGCTGAACCCCATCATCTACAGCTTGAGGAATAAGGATGTGAAAGGGGCCCTGAGCAAAGCAGTAGGGAAAGGTCTCCTTCTTGAGAGGCAGTAAGGTTTGACTTTGGAAAGCCCATTTGTGATTTTTGTACACCTCAGATTTTTTTATGCCTGTCCTGAGACCTCTTGAAGGAGGCAGAAAAATCACATTTTTAAATGTATTGGTTGGGTGGTTGGTTGGTTTGAATCCCTCACACCCCCTTCCCCTAAGGCTCAGGCAATTAAAAATATATTTTTTAACAAGTAAGCTAGCGGGGGGCCCCTGATCTAAAGCTGATGCTGCTTAATGCGAGGTCAGTGGCAAATAATATACCAACCATCTTGAGGTTGCTGACCTCATATGCATTGCCAACACCTGGCTGGATGAGGCATCTGGGCTTATATTGGTCCTATTCAGACCTTTCTGTGGGACCGCCTCACCTCCCGAGTCCTGTATCGGTCCCTGTGATCATCGGAGGGTGTTCTCCTCGAGGTTCCCCGAGACTGCCGGGGGGGGCCACAGTGGGGAGGGTCTTCTCGGTGGCTCTTCACGGCTGTAGAACTCCCTGCCGTTGGAGGCCCATTTGGCCCCGGATCTTCCCCCTCTTCAATGCTGTTGTAAAACGTGGCTGTTCCGCCTGACTTTTGATTCGGAGGATACGTAGGGTGGGGGGAATGGGCTAGTGTGGTGGGTGATTAGGGATATTTTAATTCCTCCTTGTTTTGAGTGTTCTAAGTGTTTTTATTGTTGATTGTAAGCCGCCCAGAGCTGCCTGTGGCAGGATGGGTGGGGTAAAAAAAAAACGAAACTAAAATAAAATAAGTATTGTTCCAGATGGTGCCAGCTGGATCCTCGGTGCAGCATCAGTTTGGGATCACGGGCTGGGGGGAGGTGATGTGACAGTGATCTGTAAAGACACCTTGGTCTTACGAAGGTATCTGGTGCCTAACACTCCCAATATAGTGTGTCCACCTCGTGTTCGAATTGTCCAGGGATAGATTTGTGATTTTGCTGGTGTACCAACCACTTCTCTGCACAGTAGACTCCCTGACCGAGCTTGCTGAGTTGGTCTCAGAGGTGGTCTCGAAGTCACCCCTCTGGTTACCCAGCTTTGCAGCCTCGGAGTGCTTCTGGACCTGCTGCTGCCCCTGGATTGTCAGGTTGCGGCGGTGGCCAGGAGTGCTTTTTACCAACGCCATCTGGTGAGAGGGCTGAGGCCCTTTCTTTCTGATTTAAAACTGTCCACTATCAGCCATACTTTCATCACCTCAAAGCTAGACTACTGCAATGCACTTCACGTTTTTTTAAAAAGGAATTTTATTATCGCAAATTAAGAGCATAAGAACATAAGTAGTAGGGATGTGTGAACACCAGGGGGTGTGGTGTTCAGCCCGTTCGGGGTTCGGCCGAATCCAAAACCATTATGTTCGGCCGGTTCGGCCGGGGGGGGGGGGCGTTTTCCCTCCCCCCTCCAGGCTGAGAGGGTGGAAGGGGCACCGGGGAGCATCTCCCCCCCCCCCCCGCCCAGCCTCGTAAAAAAAATTAAAAATTTTTTAACCCCACCCCACCCCAGGGATTACCCTACCTGGTGGTGCCGGGGCTCCGGCCCTGGGTCCAGCAGTGGCCAGTCTGGCAGCCGGTCCGGAGGCGGTGGTGCTCCGGAGCACTTCGGGCTGCTACTAGGCCTTCCAGGTCAAACTGGAAGGCCTAGTATTGGTCTGAAGCACTCTGGAGTGCTGCCACATCCAGACCCGCCAGACCAGCTGCTGCTGCCGCTGCCAGACCCAGAGCCCAACGTACCTGGTGGTGCCAGGGCTCTGGCCCTGGGTCTAGTGGTGGCGGTGGCAGCGGCGGTTGGTCGGGAGTATTTCAGGCCGCTAATACTGGCCTTCCGGTTAGACCCAGTTTGGCCACGGCGTAAGCTAGAGCCCCTTAATAAATTTACTTACTTACTCATGGATTTTACCTTTGTTCTAGTAGTCAGTGAATCCCCTGTGGTGACCGAAAGTCTCATAACATCTGTAGTGAGTTCTGCCAGATGTTCACCACGGTGAACCTCCGGCAGGAATCACAATGACTACGATTCTGGACCTCCGGCTGCCCAGAGGTCCAGAATCGTGGTTAGCTGGACCGGGGTCCGGGATCGGCGGAAAGTAACATCTGTTACTGTCGGCCGACCCAGATTGTGGTCCAGACCACAATGCGGGATTGGGCACAGTGGCCAAATTGGCCGCTGCACCCACCCGTCTCCTGGAGGGCGGGCAGCCGAGGGAGCATGGGGGGGCGTGGCTGTGTGGCTGCATGTTGCTGGTTCAGCGTGGTGGGCTGAGCGGCCCGTCACATCTGAAATTATGGAGAGGGTAAATAACCGTTCAGTATTCACATGTTCCACAACACTCATGATTGTATAAATTTCTATCATATCCCCTCTGTCATCTCTTCTCCAAGCTGAAGCCTCTCCTCATACAGGAGCCATTCTATACCTAGTAACTCCTAATTTTGAACCCAACATTGTATAACTAGAGTTTGGGTTATCTTTCTCTATGTGCATAGCTTTGTACTTGTCCACATTAAATTACATCTGTCATTTCGATACCCAGACACCCAGTCTCACAAGATCCTCTTCCAATTCTTCAAAGTCCGCTTGAGTTGAAACTACCTTGAATAACTTTGTGTTATCTGCAAGTTTGTTGTTATTGCTTTTTAAAATACAGTAAAATTGTATTTTAAATAAAAATTGCATTTTAAATATACAAATAAAACTGTTATTTTTTAAATTTTTTAAATGAATTGTAAGCGTCCCTGAGCCATTGAGAGAAGGGCAGAATATAAATTTGAATAAATAAATTGATAAAAAATTAATTATTAAAAATAAATGAAGCCCCATATGTTTTAGTAAATTAAAATATGAAAACGATAGGCTGGGATAACGAAAATGGACAAAATTTCAGCAGGGAAAGTGTCAATTGTTGTTATAAAAATAAAAAACCCATAGTGCGTGTGCGAAGTGGCCACTGGGGCCATTCTGTGCATGCACGCCCTTTCCCAACATGACGCCAGCACTGTCGGTGCCATTTTGGAAACAGCCAGTCTGCACATGCGCGGGAGCCATTATGCATGCTCAGACCAGCTGCCCTTTCCCAAAATTTTGGGAAAGAGCTGCCCATGCGCAGAATGATCTGCTGACCATTTTACGTATGCGCAGTGATTTCTTAAACATGATTTGTTAATTAAAATACATGAAGGGAAAAACCAATGAAAAAAATTTAAAACAAATGTGTTTTGTTTACAACACACACACACAAATGAGGGATGGGCGTGCTGCAAACCCCTCCTGCTAAATAGGCTTTTCATTTACAGTGCTTAAGCGCTTTGCAATCCTACTCTCGTTTGCCCTCCCAACAACCATGCCAGGTAGATCATGCCCAGCGCTACCCAGGGAGTTCACAGTTCAGGGCTAAGATGGGAGGTGAACCCTGGCCTTTCAGGACCAGCCCAACACCTTATCGATAACTACGGCAGTAACACTACGGTAATAGTGGGTTAAGGGAACAAGGCCTCATTGATCAGAGCAAACAGTCACTCTCAGCACAGACATACAACATGACTGAGCTTTCTGTTGACCCCCAGGTCAGTTGAATAACATAAGAGCCTATCATGTAACCGTGACAATAAGCACAGTAAACAGGTGTAGCATCACTGATCGTTGGAGGGGCTTTCTATCATTATGGTAGACTGGCTTATTTGACACTGCTGCAAAGACCAAGTCAATTTGCTTTAATTGTTCAATGGAGGTTACTGTCCCTGGGGTTTCAATGAGTGGATGAACGTACTTGCGCAACCGTAGTTTGGTACCTGCAGCCCTCATGGTGCAAAGGTCCCTGGAAACTAGAACTGGCTTAAATGGCTTCCTTGTTGAAACCTTCCTTCCTTTGGCAAGAGAGTCCCATGCAAGCAAAGGTGAGTGGAGGAGGTGGAGGGGGAGATAGTGCTGTGGGGTGGCAGGGAGCTTTCATCCTTTTGATTCTTGTTTGAAAAGTGCTGCTTGTTCTAGCTAACCCCTGCGTTCTCGACAAACTAAAGAGTAACTGGCTAGGTTTTCAGACCAAACTACAGGGACTGGAGGTGCTTACAAGGAATTTGAACCCATAATGGGCATTTTTACACACACCTTAAAGTTCTGGATTTTTCAGTCTTTTGGTTTTACAAGTGCACAAGTAAGTTCTGGATGCATTTTTCACACACACACACACACGCTGCCCTGAGGCAGTTCCTGGATGCGTTCTTCACACAAACCCTGCCCTGAGGCAGCCAAAAGTAGCCTCAGCTGTGGACGTAAGAGGCTGCCATGGAAACCAAGTGACCCCCAGCTGCCTGGAGCAAAGCAGTTTACCAGGAGAACTTTGTACACACACAAGTTTTGGGAGAAGTTCTACGCAGAAGTTCAAAGAGCCGAATGTTTAAGATTTGGGTGAGTGATTTAGACACACAGAAAGTTCAGGATGTAACAGCAAACACCCAGGAGAAATGTGTGCGTAAAAACATTACAGTTGTCATCCGTTGTTGGCATTTGAGCTCGCAATACGCAGATGACAGAGAGAGGGTTATAGAATCACAGGACTGTAGGGTTGTGTAGGGTCTCGAAAACCATCTAATGGGTTGTACAGAAATAAAATGTTCAGTTGTATTATTAAAATTGCATTCATAGTATCGATATATTTGGGGTAATTTCAAGTATATCAGCAATACCGGAAATTGCCAAAAATTACCAAAAATTACAAAAAATAACAAAAATAATTAACATGGACATTTTTTTTATTTATTTTTTTGCTTTATTATTACAATATGCCATTTTTGTTTTCGTTATTATAATAATGAAAATGAAACGCACACTCCTACCATCTAATTCAGCCCCCTTCTCCAAGCAGGGACACTCCCTCTCCACAGTATCACGGACAGATACTTGCACCGCCACTTTTGGAAAGCATCCAGGGATGGAAATTGCACCACCTCCCTCAGCAACTGATTTCATTGCCCAAATGCTTTTACAGTTAGAAAGTTTTTGCTAATGTTTAAATGAGATTCCCCTTTTCTACAATTTAGGCCGCTTTTATATGAGTGGCCGGATGCAGCGCATTATTCAGTGCACTTCCTGAAAAGTCCCACAAGGGGCGTTTAGACACACCGGAAGGAGCCGGCCCCCATAGGAATAGCTGCTCGTGCGTTCTTTTCGAAGGCTCATTTTGGAAATCCCAATATCGAGGCTTCCAAGATGCGCCTTCAAAAAGCCCATACGAGTGGAGATTCCTATGGCAGCTTGCTATTAATGGTGCATCTAAACGCACCCCACAGGAAGCACATTGAAGAACACGCTGCATCTTGTCGCTTGGGTGGAAGCAACTTCAAACCCTCGTTCCTTGTTCTATCTTCCGCCCCCATCTTCCGCCCCCATCCTGTTTTATTGTCTTAAATTCCATGCCTTGTTTTAAATATTGTTGATTGTTTTAAATTGTTTGTATAGTATTTTATGTATTTACAATTGTTGGAAGCCGCACCAAGCTGGTTACAGGAGGGCGCGGGGTATAAATTACAAAAATAAATAAATAAATTTCTGTAGCCATGGGGAACAAATGTTCTCCATCTTTTTTGTATGTGCATCCTTTCAGATAGTTCAAAACTGCTCTTGTATTGCCGCCTTTTCTTTGTCAGGCTAAACTTTCCCAGTTCCTTCCTTCAGGATTTTCTCAGAGGGTTTGCATTCCAGCCTCTTTCTCACCTTTGTTGTTCTCGCCTGAATCTACAGAAGGGAGAACAAGAGGGAATATTTTATTTATATTTATTTATTTATTTCTGAATTTCTACCCCGCCCCTCCTACCAACAGCTCGGGGCAGCTTACACAATAAAACATATAAAAAATTTAAAACATCAACATATACTATAAAATATTAAACAGGGCCTGGGAACATTAAAACAAAAAAAGGGTGGGGAGAAAACCCATCAACCCCGCCTCCCCCACCCTCCCCAAAGGCCTTGGCGAACAGCAAGGTTTTACAACTGCGCCGGAATGTCAACAGACTTGGGGCCAGGCGGGCTTCCTCTGGAAGGGAGTTCCAAAGGCACGGCGTGGCCACTGAGAATGTCCTCTCCATTGTGACCCCCTGCTTAACACGGGGGACTTCCAAGAAGGCACCCCCGGAAGACCAAAGGAGCCACTCTGGGGCACGGATGGAGAGGCGGTCCCTGAGGTATGAGGGTCCTAGACCGTGGAGGGCCTTATAGATCAGCACCAAAACCTTGAACCTAGCTCGGCATGCTATTGGCAGTCAGTGCAGAGTCCGGAGCACAGGTGTCCCCGAAAGGAGCCAGGCCACCGCATTCTGCATTAGCTGCAGCCTCTGAACCAGGAACAAGGGTAGTCCCACGTAGAGCGCATTGCAGTAGTCCAGCCTCGAGGTGACGAAGGCATGGATGAGGGAGGCCAGGTCCGGGTCGGAGACGTACGGGCGCAGCCTCCGCACCAGATGTAACTGGCGGAAAGCAGCCTGCTGCTCCAGGTGGAGATCTGCGTCCAATATCACACCCAGACTGCGGACCTGCTGAGCTATAGGAGGCTGAACCCCCACCGATAAGGGGGGCCACTACCTCCCTCGTTCTCCCCACCAACATCACCTCCGTCTTATCTGGGTTGAGCCTCAGTCTGCTCTGCCACATCCATTCTGCCATGGCCTCCAGACACTGGGATAGCAATGAGACGGCAGGGTCTGGATCAGTTGAAAATAATATACTTAAATTGCTGAGAGGGAAATTTCGGGTAAATATTAGGAAGAGCTTCCTAACTGTAAGAGCAGTTAGTCAGTGGAATTGGTAGCATAGGGAGATTGTGGAATCTTCTTCCTTTGATGTATTCAAGAACATCTGGATAAGAATCTGTCGGTGATTCTGTAGGCATAGGCAATCCTGTTTTGGAGCAGAGGATTGAACTAGATAATCCTGGAGGTTCCTTAAATTCTGTGAAGCCTCTCCAATTTGTCAACATCTGTCAACCTCTTTCTCAAACGTTTTAAAAACTTGATGCAAACCCTAAAGTTCAAGTTTCAAAAAATTATCTCGTTTGGTATTTTCAGTTTCAATATTTTCCAAGTCATCCCTGGAAATATTGAAACAGTGAATATGAAAACTGAAAATGAGAGAGGCAAGAGAGAAAGTAGACCATTGATTTGATCCTGGTTCTTGGACCATCTTCTGTTGGTGGGTGAGTGCAAGCCAGCAGTGATCACAGGGGCATCTTCAGGAACAGGAATGTTAGAAACAACTTGAGCTAATACAAAGAGGCTGTTTTTAAACCGGCACAGCTGGGGGGGGGGTCCGTGTGAGTGGGGGGATTTAAACAGCCTGGGATGCATGTACGCTGGGTGTGAGCTCCTACCATGCATGGAGCCCCCTCATGGAGCATCCGGATTTTCCCCCGATGCTCCGTGTGTGAGTATGAATGGGCGGTGTGGGGGTCAGGGGTGCGTATGCCCACCCGCATCGCCTTCAAATGGGCACTCGGGTGGGTGGAGGATGGGTGAACCTACATGGGTACGTCCTGTTTAAAAATGGTCAGAGACTGGGTTGGATCAGCTGCCTTGAGAGCCCGTGTAGCCCAGTGGGTAAAAGAACTAGCTCCATTTCTTCCCTTTTCATATTCTTAGTAATAGCAGATTTCTACTCCTTCTTGCTGCAGAGAGATCTGAGGGGCTCAATAGGGTTAGGGCTCTTCAGCTTAGTAAATACACAATGGGGAAATGTGGGGGTGGTGTGGAATAATTGTATTCTAGGTCATTTGTAGACGAGCGCTGTTTCTCGCATAGTGCAGAGTCCAGAAGAAACAAACTTCTGGGGGGCGAGTTCGACATTCCCCTAGTTCTGGAAGTCAGCCGGCACCATTGAAAACAGCGTACTCGCACATCCAGACTTATAAAACCTCGATATTGCGGTTACATAAGTCTGGATCTCCATCCATGCGTGTGTGTGCGGTTTTCAGTGGTGCCGTCTGACTTCCGGAAGCAGCGGGAAAAGTCTAACCTGCCCCCCCCCCCCCAAGAATGTTTCTCTCAGACTCTGCACTCCGTGACAGACCCCTACAAAACCATGAGTATTGCAGGGCAACAGAGCAGGTAGGTACCTTTCTCAAAGGGGTACACTCAATTAAATTTACTGTCAACAAGTTTAAAATGTATTATTATTATTGTTGTTGTTGTTGTGCCAGCTGTGTACCTGGTGCTGTACAATCAATAGTTATAGACAGGTCCCAAATAAATTGAAGCTGCTTATTCACACAATATTTATTAGTTATAGTGTTTTCAATGTTCAAATGCTTTCCAATCCTTACTTAATTCAGCCTCGCAACAACCCCGTAAGGTACATTGTTATTTTTATTCCCATACCTACACCATCACAAGCAAATGTTTGTCCAGTCCGCTTTGGGAAAAGTCTAATGAACAAGATTCCACAATCCCCCTAGGGAACACATTTGTTTCTTACGGTTAGAAAGTTTCCTCAGATATTTAGTCAAAATCTACCTTGCCAGGGAAAGGAAACAAGTCATTTCCAATTCCTACACAGGCGTGCGCACACACGCACACACACACACGTAAATGTTTGTCCTTGCATAGGTCTTAATCTTACTGTTGTCTATTTCATCTTGGGTTTTACATCATAATCAATTATTTAAAGTTCATTTAAATGTCTGAAACCTTGGTAGACACATGCCTCACACAAGTACTGTGCACAAGGTGCATTGGCATAAGTGTTATGCATGGGGACTGCAAGCATTGTGCATGTGTGCCCAAGCATGCACAAACCTGGTTCAGCATGTGCACAAAATCAATCCCTACCAATCACTGATTGGCACAAAATCAATCCCTGTCAATCCCTCCCGCACTCCCGACAGTCAGAGGGGTTTCATCCTCCAACCAACTTACTAAAGGCCATTTAAGGGCCTGTCTTTTAAGAATTTATCCAATCCTTCTTTGAACCCACACTACTGGCCTTCACAACATCCTTTGGCAATGAGTTCCACAGATTCTATTATAACCAATGGGACCTTTCCTGTTGACCTCAAT
>QEPC01002738.1:303604-331690 GCA_003113815.1 Sphenodon punctatus
CTCACTGTGGTGACCTTGTGCTATGGGACAGCCATCTTTGCCTACATGAGACCAAAAGGAAACATGTCACCGAGCCAGGACAAGATGATCACTCTTTTCTATGCTGTGATAACCCCCATGCTGAACCCCATCATCTACAGCTTGAGGAACAAGGATGTGAAAGGGGCCCTGAGCAAAGCAGTGGGGAAAGGTCTCCTTCTTGAGAGGCAGTAAGGTTTGACTTTGGAAAGCCCATTTGTGATTTTTGGACACCTCCGATTTTTTTATGCCTGTCCTGAGACCTCTTGAAGGAGGCAGAAAAATCACATTTTTAAATGTATTTGTTGGTTGGTTGGTTGGTTGGTTGGTTTGAATCCCTCACACCCCCTTCCCCTAAGGCTCAGGGCAAGGATTGTTAAATCAGGCAATTAAAAACATATTTTTTACCAAGTAAGCTAGCGGGGGGGCCCTGATCTAAAACTGATGCCGCTTAATGCGAGGTCAGTGGCAAATAATATACCAACCATCTTGAGGTTGCTGACCTCATATGCATTGCCAACACCTGGCTGGATGAGGCATCTGGGCCTATATTGGTCCTATCCAGACCTTTCTGTGGGACCGCCTCACCCCCCGAGTCCTGTATCGGTCCCTGTGGTCATCGGAGGGTGTTTTCCTCGAGGTTGCCCGAGACTGCTGGGGGGGGGCACGACGGGGAGGGTCTTCTCGGTGGCTCTTCATGGCTGTAGAACTCCCTGCCATTGGAGGCCCATTTGGCCCCGGGTCTTCCCTCTTTTCAACGCTGTTGTAAAACGTGACTGTTCCGCCTGGCTTTTGTTGGGGAGCATAGGTAGGGTGGAGGGAATGGGCTAGTGTGGTGGGTGATTAGGGATATTTTAATTCTTCCTTGTTTTGAGTGTTTTAAGTGGTTTTATTGTTGATTGTAAGCCACCCAGAGCTGTTTGTGGCAGGATGGATGGGGTAAAAAAAAACAAAAATAAAATAAGATAAGTATTGTCCCAGATGGTGCCAGCTGGGTCCTCCGTGCAGCATCAGTCTAGGATCAGGGGCTGGGGGGAGGTGATGTGACAGTGATCTGTAAAGACACCTTGGTCTTATAAAAGTATCTCGTGCCTAACACACCCAATATAGTGTGTCCACCTTGTATTGGAATTGTCCGGGGATAGATTTGGGATTTTGCTAGTTTACCAACCACTGCTCTGCACAGTAGACTCCCTGACTGAGCTTGCTGAGTTGGTCTCAGAGGTGGTCTTGAAGTCACCCCTCTGGTTACCCAGCTTTGCAGCCTCAGAGTGCTTCTGGACCCCCTGCTGCACCTGGATTGTTAGGTTGCGACGGTGGCCAGGAGTGCTTTTTACCAACGCCATCTGGTGAGAGGGCTGAGGTCCTTTCTTTCTGATTTAAAACTGTCCACTATCAGCCATACTTTCACACCTCAAAGCTAGACTACCGCAATGCACTTCACGTGGGACTGCCCTTGGTGAGTTCAAAGCTGCCATTGGCTATCCAAAAGACCAGCTCTCTTTCCATGCCCCACTGCAACCCTTGAGGTCAGCTGGGAGCGCTCTCTTGCAGATACCACCAGCCAATTTTGTCTGTACGACGAGGGCCTGCAGAGAGGCGTTTGCAGTTGCTGCCCTGGTATTATTGAATTCCCTTCATATTCTGGCAGTGATGTGAAGCTTTCCTTTTTGACAATGCATTTGGCAGATGGGGATAGGGGTCAGGGTGGGTGAGTTTTGGGTGTGAAGGTAGGGATTTTCAGGGGATTTTGTTCTATTATATTGTATTTAATCATTTTTTCTCCTGTATTTTTATTTCTGTAAACCACCCTGGGCCTTCAGGGAAGGGCGGGGTACATTTTAATAAACAAATAAGTCCCTTCCTCCACCCCAGTTGCTGCCCCCAGCTCACCTTTTCTCGTCTGCAATTCTCCTCTCCAAGGAAGGAAGTTTCCAGCAGGAAAGCCCTTTAAGAAGGTTCTAGTTTCTAGGGACTATCCGAACAACCATGGCTGGAGTTGGAGGTACAAGGTACATTCAGCAGCTTGTTGAAATTCTGAGTAATTTCAGATGGTACAAGATCACGGTCAACCACAGTGAATCCCCTGTGATTCCCGTAACATCTGATGTGATTTTTGCCAGAAGTTCCCCCAGTGAACCTCTGGCGGGAATCACTTTGACCACAATTCTGGACCTCCGGCTCCCCGGAGGTCCAGAATCGTGGTGGGATCGGGCCCAAACCGTGGTCACAGTGACCACAGTCTTGGAAGAGCCAAAGGTAATGTCTGTTACCTTCAATCCTGCTGGATCGTGGTCCCGACCATGGGACAGGATCAGGCGCAGCGGCCAGATTGGCTGCTGCACCCACCCGTCTCCCAGAAGGCGGGCGGCTGGAGGAACGCGGGGTGGGTGGGGCTGTGCGGCAGCACGTTGCACCGTGCAGCCCCACCCCCTCCCCGTGCAGCCCTACCCCCTCGCTGATCCCCCTCTGTCAGGATTCAGAACCAACGCCGCACACGACGGTCTGCCCGGCGCCAGTTCCCCGTTCCCCTGATAGTAGGACCTGCCGGCGCAGCCCCTCAAGCTCCAGGGGGGAGTCAGAGCCAGTGGGACAGAGTTGTAGCAACCCCCCAAGACAATGACGCTACAGGCCCACCCCCCGCTGGAACGCAGGACGGGGGCGGAACCACAGATGCTGCGCCGCTCAGCATGCCTTCGGGCGCAGCGGGGGGGCGTGGCAAACCCTTGAAAAGTCGGCGCTGCTGAGAACACAGCGCACCCGGTGATTGAACAGACTGGCCCCTTTGCTGTGTGCTTCCTTGCTACTGGTGTTCTTGGTCTTTGCTTCCCCTTCCCTTCCTTCCTGTTTCAGTGTGAGGTCTGCGCTGCATGAATTGTTCTGACGTGGGTGAGAGGTGAGTGTGTGTTCCTATTTCTGTGTTTCCCTTGGAGTGAGTGAGCGAGGGGAAGGAGTTGCGAGTGGGTGTGAGCCTCCTTTTCCCCCCGGGGGTTTGGTGTGATTGCATCCCCTGTCCCCCTCCTCACTGTCGGGACCCCTTGCCTCCAACTCTCACCCCCCGCACGTTCCTCCCTTGCCCCTGTGGTGGTGCTAGTAGAGAGTGCTTGGTGTGGGTTATTGGGGAAAGGTGCAGCACAATCCACTTGGCACCCTATGATGATAGAGGTCTAGACTTCCACTGACAGTTGGGCCATAACTCTACTCTGACAGGCAACTTTAGCTTCCGAGTGGATCCTTGCTGCCTCCCCCAGCAATCCCCGTAGGTGCACAAGTATCTGGAGTCTCTGTCCCCCGAGCCTCCTGCCTCTAACCCTTTTCCTCCCCTTCCCACCGACACCCTCCAGAATCAGTCCAGCATGTCTAAAGGACGGACGGCCTGAAACGGATCTGGGACCGTGGTTCAGCGTGGTGGGCCGAAGGGCCTGTCATGTCTGAAATTAGTACCCTCTGTACCCCATTGGGTGGTTGAAGCAAATCAAGTTTGTTAAAGCTGAACTTTGCCACCATTTCAGATAACTCCCCAAAATGCCACAGTCACCATCATCCAAAGCTCATGGCAGTCAAGAGAAATCTTTGCATTTCCAATGCGGTCACCTCTGGGATCAGATCTCAGAGCAGGTGATAGATGCAGTATATTTCAATGACTCAGGGCTAATTCATTCGATGCTATTAGCAGGGCCAGCCTTACCAGAGGGTGACCTGGGGCGACCGCCACAGACCGCGCTAGTTTCTCTCCTTCTGGGGGTCCCACAATGGCCCCCATTTCCACCAGATCTGGGTGCAGGGTCCCCACTCCCTCCCAGCTAGGCCCCAAACACAACAATTTCTAGAGCCCTACAAAGGGTATACCCCTTGGTGGGCAGGGCCAGGGGAGGGGCAGGGCCACCAGGTGCCCCACATTTTATCTTTGCCCTGGGACCCACAGAAACACTAAGGCTGGCCCTGGCTATTAGGGATATTAGCCTCATTCTGGACTGATTCACTCAACACTTCCTCCCCCTTTCCAGATTTACCCCTTGACCTCACTGGGTGTCTTTATACAGACCCAGGATGGCCACCCATTGGGCATTTTTACACACATGTTAAAGTACTGGTCTTTCAATTTTCTTGGTTTACATGTCCACAAGTAAGGGCGAATTTTCACGTACAGCAATTATCTGGATTTTTAAAAATTTGGTTCTCAATAGTTCACTGTTAACAAGTCCTGTTGCATTCACATGCATGCCATACCGATTTTAACTACAGCGAAATAACACATTCAGACCTTCTTGTAGTGCGCGCTTACCCGGCTGCTCAGTGCGGTTCAATTACAGGAAGTGGCCTGTGGGGAGCCAGACGGTTGCTGCTTTGTAAACAACATTCTTTGAGATGGCTCTGGACATTCTCACAACACACAACCATCCAGCCCGCATGGATTTTTTTTTCTTGTATGTCTAGAAAGGATAGGAAGGAACGGTCATTCTGAAGGGTAGAGTGCTTTTTATACTAGAGAAACTTGAGACCATCATGTGGTCTATTACTTGAATAGGGTGAACATGCACAACCCAGTTGTGAGAATGTTCAGAGCCAAGTCAAAGAATGTTGTTTACAAGGCAGCAACCTTCTGCTTTATCTCACAGTCCGATTGGAGTGCCGGTGTCCCGCTGCTGCTACTGCTGCAGCACTACTAGGAGGCAGAAGCAGATGATGGAAGGGGACGGGAAGCATGGAGGGGAGGCAGAAGAACTTTGGCGGGGGAGAAGCTGGCTGCAGCCTGCCCCCAGTGAGGCAAGTGTGGAGTCCCAGCTGGTCTCACTGCTTCCGGTAGGGGCAGGAGTAAAACAGCACACTTGGAAGCACGGTTGCATTCACATGCAGAAAATATTTCGCAACAGTTAAAACCACTACAATGTTGCTTTCACACTGCTGTAAAGTGCAGATTTATTGAAACCGGACACCAAAAAGGTAGGTTTGAGTATCTTTGACATTCATATTTCTTTAGTGCGATATTGAATTTGCATTAGGGACTTCAGACGTGCATGATACATTTGAATTATGATTTAATTAAAAAAACCCTGAACATCTGAATCCCACCTAAGTTCCAGATGCATTCTTCAAACAAACACTGCCCTGAGGCAGCCTAAAGTAGCTGCAGCTGTAGACGTGAGGGGCTGCCATGGAAACCAAGTGACCACAGCTGATTGGAGCAAAGCAGTTTACAGGAGAACTTTTTACACACACAAGTTCTGGGAGAAGTTCTATGCAGAAGTTCAAAGAACCCGATGTTTAAGTTCTGGGTGAGTGATTTAGACACACAGAAAGTCCAGACTCTAACGGCAAACATGCAGGAGAAATTTGTGTGTAAAAACACCCACTGACCTGCTCCGGGGTGGCCAGCCCCATGTCCCCAATGTGAAGCCCTACCTGTGCCAGCTTTATATGGACCTAGCAGCTGGCGCAGCCCATAATCTGTCCCCATCCACCACCACCACCATAGAGCTGCAGATGTATCGGCCGCCGCTCTAGGCTACCGCCCACAGCTCTATGGCGGTGCCTGGGGCAACCCTTGGCTTGGAGCAGAGCTGCAGCACCCATTATTTTTATTAATTTTATTATTTATTAAAATTTATATGCCGCCCCTCCTGCTATAAGCATCTCGGGGCAGTTAACAACATTTAAAAATACATAACGAAATAAAATACATTCAAACAACATTGAAACGACGACTTCGATGAGTTGATGGTCCACAGCGCCGCCTCCGGCCAGCATGGCAAATTCAGGCAGCCGTTCCACTGGAGGTGCTCTGGGGTGTTCTGGAGCACTGCTAGCGGGGCTGGAGTAGAGTCTAGCAGAGGAAGGGCTGGAAGTTAGAGCTGGACAAATTCCAATTGGGAACCGGGCACAGGGTCGTGTGAGGGTTGGTTTTGTTTGGGGTTTTTTTGTTCTTAACTGGCCTCAGTCCCAAGCGGAATCCGCATGGGATCCACGTGAGATCCACGCAGGATCTGTGTGGCACAATGCAGTTGTGGAGATGCATGCAGCTTGCACAAACGTGTGCACGCGAAAGATGTCCACAGCGTGCGCGGGGCATGGGATCGCCCCCAATGAGGATATTCAATCTTTGGAACAGAATGCCAAAGGAAGTGACAGATTCTCCTTCCCTTGAAACCTTTTAATTGAGACTGTAGGCCCTTCTAAATGGCAAGGTATAGCAGAGGTACCCAAACAGTGGATCACAAATGAGATCACAGTATCTGTGGACAGCATCGGCATAACCATACTGGTGGATGTGTCCACGGCCATATGTCTTCTCCTGTAGCTCGAGGTCCTGGTCATGCGTACTTCCCAACATTTCCAGGGGTCAAAGAAGGTCACGCCCTTCTCCCTCGGCTAATATGCTACACAGACATACACACGTGTGTGCTCATGGACACACACACACACTTCCCAACATTCCAAGTGCATGGGGAGGGAGAGGACGGAACTTCCTGCTTCTCATTCGACTTAGTTTCTTGTCATTCCCTCGTTTCCCCATTATCCTTTCAAATGCTTTTTTTCCTGGATGGCAAGCAGGGAAGTGAGGCGTAAAATAAGAGGGCCAGTGGCATTTGGCGCCCAAAGAAGGACTGTCCCTCCTAAATAGGGGCTGTTGAGAAGTAAGGTCATGAGGGTGGGCTTACGTGAGTCCTGGGGATCCAGCATTTCCCCACAGTCACTTTATTGGTGAATGGGGTCACAATCTGATCGACATTGGATATACTTTGCATTGCTGTTGTTGCTGCCTGGGGGATCAGGGAAAAGGGTTGGGACCCCCTGCACTATAGCTAAATACTATTTAATGGGCGTGATACAGTAATGATGGGGGGGTGGGAATCAACTGTCTTAATCTACAGAAGTTCAGATTAGATCATTTCAGTGGTCTTAACTGATTTCTAAAGTCAAAGGTATTTCCTGAGCTGCACAAGGGAAAGTAATCTTGTCTAGCCCCTTATTGTCTGCTGCTGTGCTGGGCCTATTATTGGGTATTATTTGTAGAACTGATCTTTAAGTGTGTTTGATTAGCCCTTTCTCAACATGGCAGACTTTATAACAATTAACCATTAACCACAAAAGCAAATGTCAATCCCCTACCCACCCTTTATAAGAGGGAGAGAGCTAATCTTTTCCCTCTTGTGGGCAACTTTGAAAATTTGGAGACGCTCCAGAAAATGGACAAGACTCGGGTTAAGGGCTCTGAAGGGATGTGTTCAGGATGGAGGAAGGAGGTGAGAGGTCCTGATCATGGGTTCTATGCCATGGAATCATACCCTATCATTGTGAGGTTTTGTTTTCCTATTAGGACCCTTGTTTCCCTAGGGAAACAAATTCTCTATTGTCCAGGGAGCTCAAGATTGCTTACATATTGCCTTCAGATTGCCCCTTTTCCTCCACATTATGTATCTTTTTGCTTTCAATGCTTCTCTCTTCACCACCTTCGACTCCCTTGCTTGCCCTCCTCTACTCCCACCCTGTCCGCTCTCACAACCCCCGTCCTTTGCTCACCCCCAGTATCCGCCACCTCCACTCCTGCACCCATGCTGCTGAATGCCGCTGGCGCAAATCCCACTCTCATGCTGACTTTCTTCACTTCACACTCTGTCTCTCCTTCCTCACTTCAGCTGTCTCCCTCGCTAGACAGAATTACTACACCTCCCGCATTGAGACCTGTTCTCAGGACCCTCGCCACCTGTTCTACACCTTTTGACTCCCTCCTCAAGCCCCCCTGTCCTCCTCCTCCCTCTTTGCTTTCTGCTCAGGATCTTGCTTCCTTCTTCACCTCCAAGATAGACAAGATCCACCTAGACATCGCTTTCCTACTCCTCTCCTCTTCCTACTCCCTCCCCTCTCCATCCTTCCCCTCCTTTTCTCCTGTCCTCCTTCCCTTCCACCTCCCTTGAGGAAATTTCCTCCCTGCTCTCCTCCTCGAACCCTTCCACTTGCCCCCTTGACCCCATCCCCTCCCGCCTGCTGACCTCCATTATTCCCACTGTTTCTCCTTCCCTCCTGCACATCATCGACCTCTCCCTCTCTACTGGCACCTTCCCATCCACCTTCAATCATGCCACTCTCTCACCTATTCTCAAAAAGTCCACTCTTGACACCTCTGACCCTTCTAGCTACCATCCTGTCTCACTCCTTCCTTTTGCTTCCAAGCTTCTTGAACATGTTGTCTACTCCCACTGCCTTGACTTCCTCTCTGCCAACTCCTCCCTTGGCCCACTCCAATATGGCTTTCGCCCCCTTCACTCTATTGAAACTGCTCTCGCTAAGATCACCAATGATCTTCTTGTGGTTAAATCTAACCGCCTCTATTCCATTCTTATCCTCCTTGACCTCTCTGCTGCCTTCGATACTGTTGACCACTCACTCTTGCTGGATTCACTTCACTCCCTTGGCTTCTGTGACTCCGTCCTCGACTGGTTCTCCTCCTACCTCTCTGACCACTCCTTCAATGTGTCTCTTACCAACTCCACCCTTCCACTCTCGGTTGGTGTTCCCCAAGGCTCTGTCCTTGGCCCCCTCCTCTTCTTTATCTATACCCTGTCCCTAGGCAAACTCGTTGCCTCCCATGGCTTCCAATATCACCTCTACGCTGATGACACTCAACTCTATCTCTCTACTCCCTCTCTTTCTCCATCTATTCAAGCTCGCCTCACCACCTGTCTCTCTGACATCTCTACCTGGATGTCTCAATGTCAACTCAAACTCAACATGGCTAAAACTGAACTTCTTTTCTTCCCCCCTCATCCTTCCTCTCCCTCTTCCCTGTTGATCCTCATTGATGGGGTCACCATCCTTCCTGTCCCACAAGCCCATAGCTTAGGCTTCATCTTTGACTCACTCCTTTCTTTTAAACCCTACATCAACTCTGTTGCCAAATCCTGTCGCTTCTCCCTCCATAATAGTGCTAAGATTCACCCTTTTCTCTCTGTCTCCTCTGCCAAAACCCTTGTTCATGCCCTGGTCATCTCTCACCTCGATTACTGTAACCTCCTTCTCACTGGCCTCCCCCACTCTTGTCTTTCTCCCCTTATCTCCATCCAAAACTCTGCTGCCGGGGTCATCCACCTCGCCCGTCGCTTCGACCACATGCAACCCCTCCTCTCTTCACTGACTCCCCCTTCCTGAAAAAATCCTTCACAAGCTCCTAGTCTTCACCTATAAAGCTCTTCACAACCTTGCTCTCCCCCTACCTATCTGCTCTAATTTCCCTCTGTACTTCAGTCCACGAACTTGGCTCCTCCTCTGTCCCCTCTATCGCCCTCCAACACTCCCCTGTTCCCCTAACCACCTTCGTCCCTTCTCCCTAACTGCCCCCCATGCCTGGGACTCCCTCCCTGCCCACATCCACCTCGCCCCATCCCTTCGTACCTTCAAATCCCTCCTCAAGACCCACCTCTTCCACTCTGTCCTCCCCGACTCCTCGCTCCCCTCATCTAACTCCTGCTGATACCCTCCATCCAATCTGTTACCTAAGGTCTGTGTACTCATATCCTCACCACATGGACCAACCAGCCATCATTCTCGATGTAACCAAGCCAAGCACATGCACCTGGGACCTCGCATCCTTGTGAATGTTACACTCCTTGTCTTTCCCTCTGTTCCCCTTCCTTCATCTCCCCCTCCCCAACCCCATCTCTCAGATTGTAAGCCCTAGGGCAGGGACCGTGTCTATTCAATTACTCTGTAAAGCATCAGGTACATTGCTGGAGCTATATAAATGTTTGATGATAATAATAATAATAATATAATATCTGAACTATTAATTTGCATGCAAGGGGCTAGTCATGCTTGCATGCAAAATAGAGCTGACTCGAGCCCCGTGTATGGTTCAGATTAATGGTTCAGATACATGCTGGGGAGGAAAGGGGGCAATTTGTAAGAATGTTTTAGCTCCCTGGACAATAGAGAATTTGTTCCCTTGGGGAAACAAGTGTTCATGAGAATAGGAAAACAAAACAGTAAACACTAGAGCTGAGTTATTGAATTTATAGGTCACTCACCATGACCTGAAACGATATCGGGCATGTTGCCGTTCACTCTGCCAACACTGATTTTATAATCTGGAGATATTCATTCCTTTAGGGAGGAAAGTTTAGCTATTGTATGTTTGGCAAGTTTTCTGTTGCACTTTTCTTAAATGTGAGTGTAGCTATTTGTTTCCAAGTTTTAAAATTCAGTTCCAAATTCTGACTAAGGGTCCGGTCCTAGTATTTCCAACTGTAAAAATCTTCCTACTTACTTGGCTCGTGTATTTAGCGTAGCTCTATTGAGGATGTAAGTGCAAGATACTTTTTTATAAGGTCTGGTTGGCTTTGAAGAAGGAGCTTGGTAGCTGGCCAAGGTACAACCTGGGAAGAGCCTGGTGGGAGAGTGGGATGGATGCCTAGAGGCTGGCTTGCTGTATCATCTCAGTGAAAAGTGTTTTAGAACTTCTATTTGGATTTTAGTATATCTGTCACATTGTAAATAAACCAGCATTTTTTGGTGGAAAGTTTTTTTGAGTGGCATAGCTTATTGGGGCCTTGATCCTGACAAACTGTGGCCCAAGGCCACCCTACCATAATCATTGGGGCACTCCCTCATCTCCTCCATTTCCCTGAGATCCTACTTTTAGTGCTTGAACACAGGGACTGGATTCACCGGCCAAAACCAGGAACTGGAAAGGGCCCAAATAAAAAGTCATCTGTGGACTGAATTTGGCCCATGCCTGGAGTTCCCACCCCAGCATTATAAATGCTTTAGAAGGGGAACTCTTCATCTAAAGTGTATTTGAAATATTTCCCTCCTTCCAGAAAGTCTCCCTCTCCTCATGGCTTTGCTTAGGGCCCCCTTCACTTCTTGATTCCTCAGACTGTATATGATGGGATTCAGCATTGGAGTGACTAAGGCATAAAAGAGTGAGAACATCTTGTCCTGGCTGGGGGACACACTGGCCCTAGGCCTCATGTAGGCAAAGATGGCTGTCCCATAACATAGGGTCACCACAGTGAGGTGGGAGGCGCAGGTGGAGAAGGCCTTGTACCTGCCTTCCAAGGAGCGGATGCGCAGGATGGAGGTGATGATGCGCCCATAGGAAAGGATGATGAAGAAGGCAGGGACGATGAGGATGAGAAAGCTGGCAATGACCAGCACTACCTCGTTGACGTAGGTGTCCGAGCAGGCCATCTTGAGGAGGGCCACGGCTTCACAGGCAAAGTGGTTAATGGTATTGAAGCCACAGAAGCTAAGACGCATGGTGAGCACTGTTTGCACTAGGGAGTTAAAGAAGCCACTCCCCCAAGACACCACTGCCATCTGGACACAGACCATCCTGCTCATGGTTGCTGTGTATTGGAGGGGGTGGCAGATGGCCACATACCGGTCGTAGGCCATGGCTGCCAGCAGGATGAACTCAATGCTTCCTAAGGAGAGGGACACGTAGAGCTGAGTCATGCACCGTGTGAATGAAATGGTCTTGTGCTCAGCCAGGAAGTGGGTCAGCATCTGGGGCACTACACTAGTGGTGTAGCAGATGTCAAGGAAAGACAGGTTACTGAGGAAGAAGTACATGGGAGTGCTGAGTCGGGGGTCTAGCTGGATTGCCACAATGATGATGGTGTTGCCCGTCAAGGTGATGAGGTACATGATGAGGAAAAGCACAAATAGGCCAAGCTGGGTATCATGTAGGTTGGAAAGGCCCAGAACAATGAATTCAGTCACTGAAGTCTCATTTTCTTGCCCTATTGTCCTGCAATGAACAACAACAGATTCACAGATGAACCAGTTCTATAGCCCCTGAGCCACAGACAACTGTCATCAATGAATGCAACGGGGACATCTCTCCAATGAGGTAACTCAAGAAAATGCCTGCAGATAACAAAACATTTATATTGAGAGTAGAGAACCCCCAGGCTTTGTCCCATATGGCCTGGAGTTGCTTTTTATTTGGCCCTTTTGCAATTCCTCAATCTGGTCTTATTCATTGGCCAAAATATAATTATCATCCTCATTGATAATTCATGAGGGTAGTAGATTATCAAAGATGAATGGGTTACATACGAATGGAATACAGCATCTTTTTACTATCACCATCTCTGGACCATCCATCCTCCTAGATTTATCCATCTGTACATCCATCTTTCTGTATCCATCCATCTGTGAATCCATCCTTCTGTATGTATCAACCCAACCATCTGGAAATCCATTCATACCAAAAAGCGCCCACCTTGTTCTAAAATGTCTAGGTTCCAATCATCTGAATATGTACAAACGGCTCCTAGGTTTAGGACTGAAATGAATATATGGTGTGAATTCTGAATTTGCTAGATTTATATCTAGAATATGGCAGCCCATCTTCTGTCAGGGAGATTTGCTGGGAGTATGTTTCATCAGTGCTCCAGCATCTGCACTGCCTACCATAGCTTTCCAGGCACAATTCAAGGTGCTGGTCTTCACCTATAAATCCCTAAATGGCTTGGGCTTCAGGTATCTGAAAGACCGCCTCCCTCCCTCATGTCCCGTCGCAGCCTTTGAGGTCGGCCAGGATACCATCTGCCCATAAAGTTTCTATAGCTAGAGTGAGCAGAGAGGCGTCCTCGGTGGCTGTCCCATGATTATGGAACTCCGTCCCCTTCGAGGTTAATTTTGCCCAAACCTGTTCATCTTCCAGAAATGTTGTAAGACCTTTTTATTTGGTCAGGTATTTGGGAGGCAGGGATAAGGGTGAATATGTTTGGATGGGGGCTAGGGAAAGGGTTGGGGGGGGGAAGGGGACTTTTAGATGTTTTTGTTGATTGTAAGGCGCCCTGAGCTTTGATGGGAAGGGTGGCATATAAATTTAAATAAATAAACTGAATAGCAGAGTTCACTTTCATCTTCATTTCCAGTTCTAAATATTAGCTTTAGTTACTTAGTGTTGGAATTTCAATTGCTTGTTTATTCAGCATTTGGTACTTTATTCACTTTGAGTGAGAGCTAATATAACTAAAATGGGTAAACCCATTGAATAAACCCTACCGAACCAAAATGGTGGTTCCAGTAATAATCAATATCCATTTATGCTCTCCCAAGTATATGTTATTTAAGGTTGGGATTTTCATTTTTTGGAGTTTTTGGTTCAGTTATATCAGTATTTCAGTTCTCAAACTTATGAGAAAAATAAAATAGAAAAAGAGACATAGGGCTCTTTTAGACAAGCGGGTCGCCGTTGTGCAACCCGCTCATGGGATATTTAAAAATCCCACAAGGCGGGATTACACAAGCCAGAAGTAGGGGATGACGTGCATGGAAGGCAGTCGTGCATTGTTTGCCGACCGTGAATTAAATACCTCACACATTGAGGTATTTAATTCGTGGTCGACAAACAATGCGCGACCACCTTCGATGCGCATAGTCCCCTACTTCTGTCTCGTGTAATTCCGCCTTGCAGGATTTTGAAATATCACGCGAGCGGGTCGCACGACGGCGACCCACTTGTCTAAAAGCAGCCATAGAAAAAAGGTTGTGTATGAAAGCTTGGATTTATTTCCCTCGCTACCCACATCCGCCTTGCCCCCTCCCTCCGCTCCTTCAAATCCCTCCTCAAGACCCACTTTTTCCTCACCGCCTTTCCCAATGCCTGCTAGTCGTTCCCATATACTTACTGTCTGCCCTTCTCTGCAGACTGCTGCAACCAATCTGATTGTAACCAAGCCAAGCACACGCACCTGAGACTTCGCATCCACCTGAATGTTTGTTTGTCTTTTCCCCTGTCTCTCCCACTGTCCCCTCTCCCTGTCTCCCCCTCCTTGTCTTTTAGATTGTAAGCCACAGGCAGGGACCGCATCTATTTCTATGTTCTCTACAGCATCAGGCACATGGCTGGTGCTATATAAATGTTTATAATAATAATAATAATAATAAATAATAAATAAATAATAACAGTGGGTGTTCACTTCTTCTGGATTGCCCACTCCATTTCTGATCTCTCAATCCTTATCCTGAAAAAAAATATCTACAATGCCTTCAAAAGATGGGTCTGGGAACTAAAACTCCTAACTTTACTGGATACTAAGCCTCATAGACTGAATCTGCATTTGGGTTTTTAAGCCATTACAGATATTTGAAAGCAATGGACAGCCTTAAGGCAGCGCTCAGCCTGTTGTCCCCCCACCCTGAAAGAAGACACGTGACACAAATTTGTGGATTAAATAAGGCCGCACCAAACTTTATTAGCCTTGTCGGGGGGGAGGGGGCTATGCCCCTCCAGGTCCTGCCAAACCTAACTCTAACGTATAACTTGGGTAGAGTAACTAAAGGCGGTCTGATGTCCCTCAGTACCGCAACAATATTAACTATAGCTGCTGCAATGTCACACCTGTCGGGCCGCCCCCGGCCGGATCAGGAGGCCATTCCTACCGTGACCCGAGGAAGGAATTGAGGTGAGCCGGCGATGACCCTGGACCGCCCCTGTCCTGGGGCCCTTCAACCGGCCCCCACCCCTTTCCTGGGTCCACCTCGATGCTGGCCGGTCAAGCTCTAGCATTCGGGTGTACCCCATCTCTTAAGGAGATGACCTGGCAGCAGACTATCCCTACCCCTAACTGTCTAACTCGCAGGACCCCTGCGGTACGATGTTAGAAAATTACTGACCCCTTCCCCCCTTCTGCTTACTAATCAACACTGTGGGGAAGGCAAAAAAACACCAGAATTTCAGCCAATTATCTGGATGTCAAAATTCCTTCCCGGCTCTGAACTCAAATTCAGAAACCAGTGAAACCCACAGTATTCAAGGGTGGGTGGGAGGGTGTTTCACCGTCGGTGCCTGGGCGCGAATGCCTAAATCGCCCCCAGGCACAAGATGGTGGGCGCGCCGCTTCTCTACCCTGCCGTGCGCCCGCCCCCACACGTGCCTTCTCTCAGCACAGGCGGGGGAGGAACAACAACCGCCGCCCCCGAGCTGCTCCCCTTCGGGGAGAGCCGGTAAGGCGACGGGCATAGTTACTGCTTTCTGCTTTGTGAGTTCCTTTCTTTTAGAAAACTGTTTTCTACCAACCCAATTATTTGTTTTGGCATAACTTTTTTACCTGAATTCACTATCTATTTATTCATGTTTTATCAGTGAATAAAACTGTTTAATTACATCACTGTTATTAAATGTCAGAAACCTATGTCTTTTAACATGTCCCCTTCCAAGATATTGCTGCCTTATGTCTGAAATTGTTACTCAGAACTTGCTCTGAAATTGTTCAGTCTGCAGTACTGACTTGTTACATGCCTGAGGAAGGGCTCTGGTTGGCCTGAAAGCTTGCGTACGTTCACCAACAGAATATGGTTCAATAAAAGAGATCATCTGAATTATGTTGTCTCTAGTTTTTATTTGGGACCAATGGGGCAACCAGCCTCACTTTCCAGACTAATTATGAAAAGAGAGAGAGAGAGAGAATATGTAGGAGGGATGGAGGAATAGATGGCATGAGGATAAATGGGTAAAAATCATCATGAAGAGAGAGAAATAAATTAAGTGAGAAGAGTGGGGAGAAGTACCAATAGTTGATATGTAGATGGACATATGTCAAGAGAAAAGTACATGGATGGATGGAAAGAGGGAGAATTTAATTTTATGAGTAAAACATTTCAAAAGAAATAGTGTACAATTATATATAAAAAATAGTCCCTCTGAGAAAGAAGAACTGGTTCGGATTGTAAATAGAGCATGCTGGAATTCTAGAGCTGTGTTGCTTACCCCGAGTCTTGCTCTGCAGAGAGGAGTAACATCTCGGGGCCAGATTAGCATTCTGCTGCTCATGTTATTTTTTTCAGCTCTGGAACAGATGGGTTGCCAGTCTGTTTTCTATTGATGAACTTGCAACTCAAGCACTGGAGAAAGAGAAAGGCAACAGTCTATAACAGCACAAATGGAGAGTGCAAACAGCTGGGTCCCCCCCACCCTCTTAATCCTATCTCTAGTCCAGCAGGTGGATTCTAAAGAGGTGAAATAACACCAGACTAGTCTTTGTCAGCTACAGTGTGTTAAGAGCATACATAGCAGTATCCTGGATTAGACCCGTGGTCCATTTGGCTCAGCATCCTCTCTCTGGGTGATTTTCAATTCACCACAGTGAATCCCACCCAGGTGTGAATGGATTCACCGTGGGCTGTGGTGACACGTGTGACCCCAACAGAAGTGACAGGATCGTGACCACCGCCCGGGGGCAATCGGAGAGAACATGGGCCGGGGGAACACAACAGACATGCAGTGGAGACGTGGACCGCAGTTCGAGTCCCAGAATGCACCGCGGCTGGGGTCAATTCCTTCCACTGCGGCTGCAGGTTTCCATTCAGAAGTTACTTTTCATTCACCCCTGCCGTGGTGACCATTCACCGCACTTCTGGACCTCCTCCCACCCCGATCTCACGAAGCGTGGTTAGCTTCACCCTGGGCTGCGTTTGACTGTGGTGAACATCTGGATGCGAGCAGACAGACATGCACGGCGCTTTCACCACCCCCCGCGTTTGACTGAGGTTGACCGTGGTGGACATTCACCACGTCACTTCTGAAATCACCCTCTGACTCTGTAGCAGCTTTGGTTGCTTCAAGGAAGTGCACAACAGGTCATAATGGAGTGATCTAGTCCCTGATGTTCACTCCCAGCCCTCAACAATCGGAGGTCTTTTCCCCAACCAGCTCGACTAGTTGTCATTTATGGACCTATCCTCTAAGACCTTATGCAATCCTTTTGTGAACCCAGTCATTGTATATTGAAGGGGAAAGTACTTTCTCTTGTTTCCTGTAAATCTGCTGGTGGTTAATTTCATAGGGTGTCCCCTATTTTCTGTATTATGAGAAGGGGTAAATAACAGTGCCCTATTTCTCGCCCTACACCAGTCATGATTTTGTAAATCTCTATCCTATCCCTACCTCAGTTCTCCTTTCTCTAAGCTGAAGAGCCGCAACCTATCATGACTCTCCTTGTACGGAAGCCGTTCTGTCTTTGCTCACCTTCCACGATCATCGCTGCACCTTTTCCACATCTATTATATCTTTTTTGAGATGCGACAGCCAGAATCAGGATTAGGGCACAGATGATGAATCTGAGGACAGAACACTGCACAATAGGGCTGCAGGATGCTGTGAAGACCAATAAGAATAAATATTTTTAGAAAAGGATTCAACTAGTTCATGGAGGATAGGACCATTAATGGCTATTGACCAAGATGGCCCAAGGGTGAAATCTCTCACAGCTGAAAGCTGATAGCTACTCCTCTGCCCACACCTTCGCCTGCTTGCGACCCCCTTGATCCTCTAAACATCTTCACCCCTTCTCTCTTGCTGTCCCCCAGGCCTGGCACTCCCTCCCTGGATACATGTGTTCTGCTCCCTCCCTCCGACCTTTCAAAGCCCACCTGAAAACCTACCTCTTCCGTCAGGCTTTCCCTGGTCATGAGTCAAAAGGCTTGTCATGAGTGAAATTGTAGCCGCATCTCTCCCTCACTCAGAATCTCTTCCCTGTAACTATAAGCACATGCAGCTGCATTTTCTCAGTCCTATGAATGTATCCACGTCTCTCCCGATGTTCACCTCTTCCGTGTCTGTCCTAGATTGTAAGCCCTTTGGGGTAGGGACTTGTCTATAACTACTGATTGTTCAGTGCCAGGCACACCACTGCCGACACTAATAATCAATAATTAATAAGCAACAGTTAATAACAATAATGAAAATTAATAATTAATAACCAATAACAAAAATTAAGAATTAAGAATTAATAAGTAATAATTAATGGCAAGTAGTTGCTAACTGCCAATTAATAATTAATAATTTGTGATTTGTGATTAGCGGTTAATGATTACTAATTAATAATTAATAGATTTCTCCAGAATGGCCTGTGGCTTCCTTTCAAATATCTAATGCTGGCTACTGTCAGAGAGGATGCTGGGTTGGGTGGACCATTGGTCTGATCCGGTATGACACTGACTCTGCTCTTAGTTTCTTTGACCATTCATGTTAGTGGACAGACCCCATGATCTTCCTGGGTAACATTTGGAAAATATCATAGACCTAGATTTTTATTGGATTGTGGATTAAGTCTACAACATTGCAGTGCAGCGGACCTACCACCCCAATTTGACACCAGCTGAAGATCTGTCCCTACTGGGCCCAATCTATGCCTTGCACATGCAAAGTATGCAAGGTGTGCCTGTGCAAGTGTTGCACATGCTTTGTGCCCATCTTGTTCACAAGGCATAGTTTGGGAACCAATGACCAGTGGTGCTATGATGCCGATTTGTGCCTTCTGGGGATCAGGCCCCAATTACTCCAACGGATCTGCAATGCTGATTTACCCCAGCTGCAGACCTGGCCCTCTCTCTCCAACGGGCCTCATTGACTCCAATAGAGTAAGGATAATTGATGCCAGATGGGAATTTGTGCCCTTTTACTCCATTGGGGCGATGTTGCCATTTACATTAGCTGTGTTTCTGGGCCATATTGACTTCTTCATTAGCTATCTGAGATGTAAAGTGTTGTAAAAGCCAAGATAGATACTCCATGCAGAGTGCAAAGAGAGAATCCTGGCAAAAGGCAATATCTCCTATGCTAGAATGCCACATGCTGTATTTGAAAATAGAAACTACCAGGATTCTGCCCTGCAGCTTCTCAACCTACCTGCACCAGTGAGAGTTTCTTCTGCCCAATGAATGAAGGTGTCATAGAATGGTCTTCACCACCTCAAAGTTGAGGTGACACCAACCTTCTGTTTCAGAACTGAGTTTTCAAAGGAGTCTGTCTTTCAATTATTGTTTTGTAAACCTAAAGTCCATCTGCTCAGTTGGCTTGGCTAAAAACGTAAGAGAATAAGAAGTTCTGTACTGGGTCAAATCAATGGTCCATCTAAAGGACGTTTCAGTTGCTTTGAGAAGCAGGTAACAGGTTATAATGGAGGGATCCATTCCCCACTATTCACTCCCTCTTCCCAACTGTCAGAGTCTCATCCCCCGACTAACTTGACTTAAAGTCATTATGGACCTCAAAGAACTTATCCAATTCTTTATGCTACTGAATTTCGCAACTTCCTCTGATAATGAGTTCTACAAGTCAGTTGTACAGTGGGTGATTTCAGAAGTGACGCGTTCCAATTCACCACAGTGAATTCCACCCCGGTGTGAACGGCTGTGGTGACACATGCAGCCCCAACAGAAGTGACAGGATCGTGACCACTGCCCGTGGGCAATCGAAGAGAACATGGGCTGGGGGAACACAACAGACATGCAGTGGAAACGTGGACTGTGGTTTGAGCCCCAGAATGCACTGCGTCTGGAGTCGATTCCTTCCACCGTGGCTGCGGGTTTCTGTTCAGAAGTTACTTTTCATTCACCCCTGCCGTGGTGACCATTCACCACACTTCTGGACCTCCTCCTGCCCCGACCGCACGAAGCGTGGTTAGCTTCACCCCGGGCCGTGTTTGACTGTGGTGAACATCTGGATGTGAGCAAACAGACATGCCTGGCGCTTTCACCACCCCCCGCGTTTGACTGAGGTTGACTGTGGTGGACATTCACCACGTCACTTCTGAAATCACCCATTGAGTGAAAAAGTACTTGCTCTTATTTGTTTTAAATTTGCTGCCAATAATTCTGGCAATGTCAGTAATCCTGGGTGTGATAAGGAAGCATAGAAGGGTTATTCGTGAAAATCTGCAATTATTTAATCAAAAGGGGTCAAGAGATTGGGGGGGGGGACGTATACACAGTTTTCTCTTCTAAAATTTGTGTTTTTGCCAAGCTGAAGTTAGACCTAGAATCACAGAAACTTAAGAGTCAAAAGGGACCTCAAATGGTATCCAATCCACAAACCCAGCTTTGATGCCGGATGATTACAGCTACAACATCCCTGACAGGTGGCTGTCTAGCCCCATTTTGAAAACCTCCAAAGATGGAGACCCATCATTTCTCTGATTGTCTGGGCCAGTAGTATGGCTGGGTTTAAAAAAAAGACTGGATAAGTTCTTGGAGGATAGGTCCATGAATGGTTATTAGCCAAGCAGATTATGAGATGGGAACCTCTTACTGTCAGGAGCAGGGAAGGATCAGCAGGGAATGGATTGCCCATTGTGGGTAATTTCAGACAAAACGAGACCACGCTCAACCACAGTGAATCCCCTGTGGTGACCGTTTGTCCCATAACGTCTGTTTGCTCCCCGCCAGATGTTCACCACAGTGAACCACTGGCGGGGATCAAAATGATCACGGTTCTGGACCTCCAGCCGCCCAGAGGTCCAGAATCATGATTAGATTGGCCACAATCTGGGGTGGGCCAAATGTTACGTCGGTTGCGTTTGGCCCATCCCACATCATGGTCGTGACCATGGGAAGGGATCGGGCACAGCGGCCACATTGGCCGCTGTACCTGCCCTTCTCCTGGAGGGCGGGCGGCCGGGGGAGCGCAGGGGGTGGGGCTGTGCAGCCGCACGTCACACCGCGCAGCCCCAATCCCTCCCCGATCCCTGGTAGGAATCAGGCCAGCACATCTAAAGGATGGCCGGACTGATTCCTGACCAGGATCCGAAACGGATCCCGGTCCGTGGTTCAACTTGGCGGGTCTCGCGGCCCGTTACGTCTGAAATTACCCGGTGACTGCTGGGACTTCTCCCATGTGACTAAAATTGACCACTGTCAGTGACAGGATGCTGGGCTTGATGGACCATTGGTCTGACTTGGTGTAGCATTTCTTACGTTCTTACCCTACAACCTCCCTAGGGAAGATGTTTTTAGAAATGTTTCAATTTTGATAATTTATTGTTGTGTTTTTAGTGTTGTAAGCCACCCCAGGATGCCATAGGCATGAGGGGGTGGCTAATAAATATAACAAATAAATAAATATAAATAAACTTGTTTCATTGCTGCACAGCTTTTACTGTTTGTAAGTTTTTCCTGATTATCTAATCGAAATCTATCTTCCTGTAATTCGAGTCCATTATTTCTGCTCCTGCCCTCTGTAGCCATGAAGGACAGTTCCTTGGCACCTTCTTTGTGGCAGCTCTTTAGATATTAGAAGACTAATATCATGTCTCCCCCTTAATCTCCTCTTCTCTGGACTAAACAGACCCAGTTTCTTCATATTGGAAAGGTTCCCCACCGGCACCCTAAATTGGTCAGCGGTTAAGTTTTCATGGCAGGTGTTGCCCAATGACTAGCTTAGGGTCATAGGGGACTGACTGAAAAAATTATAGGGGAGCTACCCATCCGATTCTGCTCATTGACCAAAGAAAAGCAACACAACAGCAAACTAAATAAACCAAAGAAGAGGAAAAAAATCCCCCACTCTTGCTAACGCAGGGCTTCTCCACCTACTGCCACCCCACTCTAAGAGATCGTTGTGTGAATGGGCCCTTAGCTCAAGTGGCAACATTGGATTGCGACTCCTAAAGAATCATCGGCATAAATTATTTCTGGTGCCTCTGCCTCCACCACCGTAATGCCTGCTCTAAGAAAGTACGCAGCCATTCTATGGTCTGTAATAATAACCCAAGGTCCAGCTAACAGCACTTTTTTGTTAAGAATTGGAAGGATGAAGGGTGAAGGCTCCTCTCTCATACTGAAATAAATAAGCATTTTTGTGTTTGCAAATATTAATTGCATTTCTAGATAGCCATCTAAATATATGGATAATACTGGCGAACAAAAAGACTATGTTCTTTTGGTTATTTCATTTTGGTTACATTGGTATCTCCATATTTTGGTCACTTTGGTTTGGTTATTGCCCGTGCCATAGTGCCAAGAGCACTTAAATGAAGTAACTTAAATACCTGAAATAAATTAACCAAATTACCAAGATAACGGATAGCTTCTAGAACAGTCCAGCCTGACTTGGGGAGAGTGCAGCTGAATCAGAAGGCTGGAGGAGGTCCTGTTCAGAGACTGTTATTCACAGACCTGATCTGAATGTTTACAGGAGCTGACGCAAGCATTAAAGAGAAGGAAGGCCTTTTCATCCACAGCCTGCAGCTTGGACAATTTCTATTCTTCAAGCCCAAAGAGAACTGGGAGCCATGCTTATCCACAAGTAAGTTCCGGATGCATTCTTCACACACACACTGCCCTGAGGCAGTTCCTGGATGCATTCTTCACACAAACACTGCCCTGAGGTAGCCTAAAGTAGTCACAGCTGTAGACGTGAGGGGCTGCCACGGAAACCAAGTGACCACAGTTGCCTGGAGCGAAGCAGTTTACCAAGAGAACCTTTTACACACAAAAGTTCTGGGTGAAGTTTCACCCAGGAGTTCAAAGATCTGGATGAGTGATTTAGACACACAGAAAGTTCAGGATGTAACAGCAAACATCCAGGAGAAATGTGTGTGTAAAACACCCAGTGTCTCACTATATGCTTAATTGCTATTTTCTGTATTCTGATGTACATTGATTTCTTCTGTTATTGAAAAGGATCTGCTATAGAGTAATAGCAACCAGGCTGAAGGATTTTACTGGAAAATAGTAATATTATTCCAAATGCTTATGTTAAATGTATAAATATGAGATCTCATTTTAAGTACAGACCAAGTGAAATATATGTGTGGTGTTTATTTTATTTTGTTCTGCAACTACTGGCGGAAGTTCTGCTGTCAAAATCCAGACTGAACCCACCCGCTGCGCCTGCACTTGAGTATGATGAGTATTAAATGAGTATTTTAAATGTATTATTATTATTATTGTTGTTGTTATAAGCATTTATATAGCACCAGCGATGTAAGTGGCGCGTTACAAAAAACAAGGTAGACACGGGAACTTACAATCTAAGGACAGGGTGAGGGGAGACAGGGAAGGGGAGCAGAGGGAGAGACGAGGGATGTGACATTCATGAGGATGCGAGAGCTCGGATGCACGTTCTTGGCTTGGTTACAGTAAAATGAGTATTAAATGAATTAAATGTGAAAAATAAATTTAAAAAATTTAAAATAACCAAACTGAAAGAAGTGAAAGGAAATGACTGAAACAGACACATCTGACAAAGAGAGAAACTGATAGAGTTTTGTACCCATTTCATCAGAGCCAAAAGAAATAGGGGAAATTGCGTGATACGGTATTTGCCTCCGATATTAATTTCACCTCTTTCCCCCACCCCAGTGGCTGTTTCTAGTTCTCCATCTTACCTTTGCTCATGTGAAAGTCTCCTGTCAAAGGAAGGAAGGTGCCAGCCAGGAAAGCCCTTTAAGTCGGTTCTAACTTTCTAGGGACCATGTGGGTTGGTTGTTTTTTTTTAATCACAACCAGAACTGGAAGTGGGAAAAGTACAATTCATCAGCTTCTTAAAACTCCAGGGATTCCATCCCCCCCAGACAGCAGTTCACGTGACTCAGCACAGTTCGGAGGTTGTGTCCGTTATGTTTTTAGCCAAATGCAGCTTCCTAAGGGTAAGAGCTGTTCAGCGACTAAATAAGTTGCCTAGGGAGGTTGCAGGGGCTCCCTTGTTGGAGGTTTTAAAAAAGAGGTTGAGCCGCTCCATCTGTCAGGGATGTTGTCGTCATCCTGCTTCAAAGCAGGGCGTTGGTTTAGATGACCCTTGACTTTGTCCCAGGTTTCAGTCATTCCCCAAGCTGCCACAATAAACCTGTTATAAAGCTCACGGAAGCCAATAGGAATTTTTCCAGTGATTGCAGCCAGGCACAGGGACAGATCTCAGAGTGGGTGATGGATGAAATTCCTTTCAGTCCCTTAGGACTCCTTCATTCAACATTCCATTAGAGTCAGGAATGGACTATTTACATGAAAAAGACATCATTTGATTTGCTACACAAAGAACTTTATTGCCTTCATAGAGTATTTTCAGACGTTACACGGTCCCAATAGACCACAGTGGATCCCCGACAGGGGTGAACCAAACAACCACCCCCCCATGGACAAAAAAAGTCCTGAACAGACATGACGGGACCAGGACCGCGGCAGGGAATCAGGCTGACAGATCACGGCCCAAGGCAGCGCAAAAGACGTTATGCCGATCCTGGTCCGGGCCGTGGTCAAAGCACCCGGAAGACGCCCGGGCGGCTCGTCCCGGCTGCTGCTGTGTGCCCTTTAAATCTCCCTCCCTGGCCTGTGTTGTCACTCGTTGCCTAGCAGCAACTCTGCGTGCATTGTCCCCGGCTGGAAACCATTTCCTTTTATGCCGGCCAGTGGTTGCCGGTCAGACGTTACTTTTTGTTGGTTCCCGTTGGGAATCTCTTTGACCACGTTTTTGGGGATTGTCCCACGGGGAGCCCCAGAAGCATGGTTGAAATTGACTCCATGTGGGTATTGACCGTGGTGAACATCTGGCGGCCACCAAACAGCCGTTCAGGGCGCTTTGGCCCCGCCGCGGGATTGATCATGGTTCACTGTGGTTGAGTGTGATCTCGTAACGTCTGAAAATACCCATAGTATATCTTTGTTATACAAAAAGTAAATAAGTAGGTAAGGGATGGGAGGGAGAGGGAGACAATAATCAATAAAGAAAAGAGATGGATGCAAGGTTAAATGATTAAAAGGTGGGAACAGTAAAGGCTCTAAGATAATAGAGGTATGGACTAGAGACGAGACATGTAACCAAGGGTGGAAAGCCCATTTACGTAAACAAATGTTTAATGTTAAATATAAATAAAAATTAATAATAATAAAAAGAATCAGGAATGGCTCAACCCCACCAGTTTCAAATTCTCCCCTCAATCTTGTTCCTCAATCTGTTGCAAGGCACTTATTCACATGGGGGTCCATTTTATTTGTTCGTTTGTTTTTATTTTAACTTCCCCTAAGGCCCAGGGCAACTTACAATATTAAAATCATAAACAATTCAAATCCCGTTAAAAAACAAGCCCACCCTGGCCCCCTAAACCCACCCACTCCAGCCTCTATGCCCAATTGCCAAAAGGAAAGGTTTTACATTGGGTGTGTCTCCCCGGTGTCTCCCCTCCCTCACTCCCCACATTACTTTTGTGTTCCCCGCCGCCACTTGTGGGTCCCCTGTAAACTGCCAGCTAGACCGGGCTGTGTTGATTAGTATATGTGTGTATGTGTATCCCATTGTGTGTTTTCTTTGATGTCCCTTTGAAATAAACATTCCCTTTTTATTAAACGTTTGTCTCCCTCTCTTTCTCTACTTTTGGGGAAGATACGTAACCTGACTGTAGCGCATGTCGAACCTCAGACTGATCCTTGGGACACATGGGGACCCCTACCTCAACAAATTTGGCTAATTCCCCTAAATGTAAGAATCGAGCATATATTGGGGTACCAACCCCCCAATAGTCATGTGTGGAAGGGGGTCTCCTGCTAACAGTGCAGGGAGTGGTAAGAATTTTATACAAAACTCAAAACGAGTTTGTAGCACTACCCACTCTGAAAGAGTGTTGTATGTATGAGACCTCTGAAAGCTAATGGGGGACCAATAATGGGCCAGGCTAGTTCTTATGCATGTGCTCCTGCATCATTAGGCATGTGCTACTGGTGCAACCACATTAGACCCTCATCAGGGTTTCTAAGTACACTTTCCAGGAAGAGACTCTTGGCTAAGAAGGGCCCCACTTGACCCTTCTCTGAGTGCGCTTGACCTGCAGTAGGAGGGGTCCTTCCAGGGTCTCTGAGTGAATATATACCCAATCTCTGCTAAAAAGGGCTCTACGACAATCTCTGAGTATGCAATGACTTGAAATAGACCCCTTGCTAGGAGAGGCCTAACCAGAGTCGCTGAGTGGTGTTACGAGCCAGGCAGCTCCCCTCCTTTTGGGGCACATGGAGAGAGGTGGTGTGACCCCGTGTGGAAAAGCAAAGAGAAAGAGAGGGGGGGAGGGCAAAAGCAGGTTAAGCTGGCTCCCCAGAGAGTCCCTGAAGGAGACTAGCCCTATGCAAAATCACCAGCCTAGGAAAAGAACAGGAGAAGCCGTTACTTATCAGGAAATGGAGCAATTGAGATGCCAGGCAACTCCCCCTTGTGTGTAACCTCCAGAGATGGGATCCTCCTGCCCAGCAATATTCCCTGGTTAAGAATATGAATAGTCTGCCTTTAACCTGCTCAAGTAACCTGAATGGGACATCAGGCCTCACCTGGAAAGTTGCCCAGGAACAAGATTCTTTCCTGTCCCTCTGCCCAGCCTGATGTTTATCCCAAAACATCCCTTTTCCTGTCTTCCGGGACCCACCTGGAAAGACCCCATTCCAAACACCCTTTGCGAGCCTTTGTCTAGTCCTGGGAACCCCAGCAGTCACCCAGGAAGTGTCTTTCTAGTGTCCCAACTCCCATTATGAAACTTTTGTGAGTATCCCAACTCCCTTTGAGAGTTTTTGTGTGGCTTTTGTCCCCTGGTCCCTACAAGTGAACTGAGCTTCCTATTGTGGAGTTGAGTTGCTTTTGGATATGGATACGTACGGGTCTCCTGTGCAAGTCTGCCCCAAGGGTCTCCAGGCCTAGGTCTGTCCCCTTCCCACCCCCCGACTCATCGCAGGATCACTGGGACTCACCCGTCCCCTTCACAATGAGCAAAGGAGAAGTAATCTCTTTTTCACTTTGTTCGTATCCTCCTATTCTTTCTCCCTCTTTCTTGCTCCGTTCGCTCTAAACTCAAGATTTTAAACTCCAGCTCCCTTCTTGCTACTTAATTATTTTCACCTCCCCCTCTCTCCCTTTCTCTTTCTCGTCCCTGACCTTGGACTTACTATCTGTTCTCCAGAACCTGAAGTCTATCCCTACGTTATCCAAAGTTTAACCCTGTGAATGCCAGTCCATGCTAGGCAGCACTGTTTGTATGCGTGTCCTGTAAAATAAATATCCCCTCTGGCTTTGAAATATTTCTTGTCTCTGTTATGTTTCTTGGCGGGGAGGCCAACAGGTTGTAGCGTGCCACATCCTCAGACCAAATCCCTAATACACGTGGACCCTAGGCAGTTGAAAGAGTAAGTCCCCAAAATTTGAAACTTAGCCTGATCACCGTGACCTTCCCCCTCCTGGGACCCCCTCGCGATCACACGTGGAGAAGGGTCAGGTGGTAACAGTGGACAAACCAGTAACAGGCCCATGCAGTAGGAGGGGTCCCACCAGTCGTGTATTCTTTTAAAACCATGAATTAAATACCTCAACATCAAAGTATTTAATTTGCAGTTTTAAAAGAACACACAACCGGCTTTAATGCGCGAAATGCCGCGTCTAAACCCCGCACATGAGATTTTTACACGCAGTGTGATTTTTATGCCACGTGTGCACCTCGGACGTCTAAAAGCGGCCTTCAACTAATGTTTCTGATTTGACACTGAAATAACTCAGGCTATATGCATTGGATAATGCACAAATACAAAACAGGAGGTTTTGGGTGAATAGAGATGGAGACCAGCCAGGGCAGGGCCTGAGTCTGAGGTCAAGGCTGGCCTTAGGGAGAGTATGGGGGTTGGCAAACCTGGGCCCCAGGGTGTGGGGGAAGGGAAGTAGCATCAGGAGGTGCTGGCCCCCTATAGCCTCAGGAGCAGTGTCAGAATTCAGCTGCTGTTTCTGAGATCCCCAGACAAGTTTTCATAGTCATATGTTTTTGCAAATTTTAGCAGTAGGAAACAAGGAATGGGAGTAGTTGGTAGCGGTGTGCAATTTGTTTTCGCTATTTTAATTACTAAAACAAACAAAGCCCTGTTCGTTTTCGTAATTCAAACATGAAAACGATAGGCAAAGGTAACAAAAATTGATAAAAACCAAGAAAAAAATCATACAACAATCATGAGGATGTGAGAGGTCAGGTACACGTGCTTGGCTTGGTTACAGTCAGGGCCCCGAGGGAAACGCGGGTCTGCGATTCGCAGATTTCCCGCGGAAATCCCCTCCCCCCACGGAATCTCCTGCCCCGCTTACCCCAGCGCAGAATTTCCAGCCTGCGCTGGGGGGACGTGGGGCAGGAGATTCCATGAGGGGAGGGGAATGAAAAAACCCTCGGGGCTTCCCCTCCCCAGCCTCCCCAGTTGCCAGGGGGGGAGGCACCCCCTTTAGATAATTAATTAACTTACCAGTGACGGCAGCAGCAGCTGCTCCGTCCAGCGCGCTCGTACTTCCTGCTCGTACTTCCTGGCCCCTCCCGACGGGGCCTCTCAGGG
>QEPC01002738.1:360092-371786 GCA_003113815.1 Sphenodon punctatus
AATGAATGAATGAATTTATTAGCATGGCCGAGGCCATTGCATTGACAGACATAAATACACACAAAACATATACAACCCAAAAGGGGTACTTGCACAAGGAAAAGGCAAGGCCATAAAAATCATAACTATTCACAGGAGTAAGGTAGCCTAAAGCTCCTGTCATCATAGTAGGATGAATCCATTAACATAAATTTGACTAAAACTAAAAATAAGGAGATCTCTTAATCTAAAACCCATTAGTCAAATGCCCAGAAGGGACAGGGAGTACAGACTTTAAAATCTAGTTGATCGCTACCAACCAGCATAAAACATAATGCAAAAAGGGAAAAAGGGAATCCCCACTATCAACCCGTAGAGCCTAACACGGCGGTCCAACAAGTGACATCAGCAGCCATAACTTCTTCAAAGATTGAAGCCCCTCTAGGGGAAAATCCCCATTCTCTAACAGCGACTTGATTGGCCAAATGAGGACTTGGGACAATAGGATAATGAGGGTGGGACACAAGCAAAAGCCCACCATTGGACAGGTGTCCAACGGTTACCAAATCCTCAGTTACGCCAGAGGATTGTGTCTCCGCAGAACCCTGGGGAACTATCTCCAAGGAAGGGGACAAACCTGGGTTGGCCAGGGGAGAAACCCTAGAAGAAGGAAAGAGTGACTTAGTTTGGGAACAAGCAACAAGAGTGGTAGAAGACCCACAGGGCAAAACAGAGCCGGGAGGAGCAATAAAAGCTTCTGCCCAGGCCTGTTCTTTAGGACTGCTAACAATCGAGGTATCCAATGAAATGGATACCTGGAGCAAATTAGGGTTTCCCACAGAAGAAGACAGAATATCCAAAGGAACTTGCTGCAGCAGTGGAGAAATACGCACTTTGGCATATGGCAAAGAATGGCCATAAATACACCCCCATAGGGAGAAAAATCGAGAGTAAGACAAAAGTCTTTCAACTATGGCTGGTGTATGAAAATAAATAACAACACGCATTATTCCACCTCGCATTGGCAAATGAATGAAACGACTAATATGAGAGGGCAAAAAGGCACAACCCAGAATATCAGCAATATGCTGAGAAATCTGGAATTTTGAGTCCCAAGGGGGGAGTAGCCCAGACCGCAAGGGATAAATTGTAAAGACCAGAGCATCCGTTATAGAGTTAAGCTTCCGATCCTCAACAGCCTTAAGGGCTGAGGGGCAAAAATGGGCAGAACCATAAGAGAGAGATGTTTGAGATGCCTGGTCTGATCTCATTGGCCCCGACCCTGCCCTGAACCCCCCAGGGTCATCCATCCACTTCCCAAGCCTAGACAGCTGCTGCCGAATGGCCTGGAGTTTGGTGTCTAGTCCCTCAATTCGTGCCATAAACATTGGAAAAAGCTCTTCTACCTGCTGCAGATGGTGAGAAACTTGGGCCTCCTGAATTTCGGCAGGAATAGAACACAATTTGGTAGGGGAACCGAGGTGTATAGCAAAGTAACTCCTCTTTACTACGTTAGCACTAGTGAGCAACTCTGGCACCCCTCGGGCTTCGCTATCTTGGCCTTGCGGGGGAGGGCGACAGCCTGGGATAGGTAGCAGATAACTCCAAATCCTCATGGTCACAAATCAAAGGGTTTGATAAAAGGGTCTCCCCTTCCAGATCTCGTACAGCTAAAAGTTGGGACTCAATTTCTTTTATACGGGACTGAAGTAAACGAATATGATCACCAGGGGAAGAAAACTGGGGACCTGAAGAGAGCTGGGAAGATTCCCGAGACTTGGCAGCCAAAGCATGCCACCTTTCGCCTTGCTTTTTAAAAACCAAGGAATCAGGCGAGGCCTGCGAGAGTAAATTAGAAGGCTCAGCCCCAATAACCATAGTTCCAACCTCAGAATCTGCAGCGCCATGAAGAGAATCAGGGGGCACAAAAGTTGCACAAGTAACTAGAGGGTCCCGCCCTGCCTCGGGGTATAAGGATATAAGGAAGGTTGGGAAGAACACCCCCCCACCCCGCTTAGGGTCAGGTAATACCGGCACTGTAAGGAAACAGTCCTCGAGTTGTAATTGCCCGGCCCGTGCCCTAATGGTCACCACCAAATCCTTCCTATTCTTACTCTTCTTAGACATGAGGACAAGTTAACTAACAAGATAAAATAACTTTAGCCCCACGCAAGGGCACTAAACTAAGTTGCGCGCATATACACAAGGGGATGAGCCCCACACCCGCCTCGCACCTAAGGCCGCGCACACAAGGGCACGCCCTTACAAGCACAGCCCTTAGGTGCACTGACCCGGTGCGCGCCTCCGGCACATGCCTCCGGCGCCACTGGCCAGAACAGTGGTTTTAAAGTGTCCCGGCAGGGTCACTCCTCCCAACTCCCAGCTGGTCCAACATGCAAATCAGCTCTCGGCAGCGGTGACAGGATACCTCTGGGCAACAGGGCTCTGGGATCCCACGTTCTCCCCCTCCCCCCCAGTCAGGGAACAGCAGGCGAATAAAGCAGGTCGCAGGACTGGGATAGGGAGGGCTCAGCTCCGCCGGCCGGCGCGGTGGTTTTAAAGTGTCCCAGCAGGGTAACTCCTCCCAACTCCCAGCTGGTCCAATGTGTGAATCAGCTCTCAGCAGTGGTGACAGGATCTGTCTCCCTCCCCCTCCCAGTCAGGGAACAGCAGGCGAATAAAGCAGGTCACAGGACTGGGGTAGGGAGGGCTCCTGACAACACCTGAAAATCAAAGAGGTAGATTTGTTCATAAGATGCACAGAAAATTTAAATATGTACACTTTGTAGAGACACCTTTTCTTTCCTTCCTTCTTTTTAAAGTTGCTCTAAATCATTTTTTTCCTTTTTTGGATTTTTTCTCTTTCAGTCCTTTCCCTCTATATCTTTGCTTCTCCCTTCCCCTTTCTGACTTTTTTTTTCTTTTTTAAAAGTGGGGAAGGCAGCAAGACAGGAAGTGGTAGAGAGGAAGCCCCAAGTAAACTCCTATGGATGGATGGATGGATGGATGGATGGATGTAGGAGTTAGCTTAGTGATAGAGATAGCGTTAGTGATTTAGTTTTAGTGTTTGTAGGAGTAGGCCTGTGTATTTATGGATGGATGTAGGAGTTAGCTTAGTGATAGAGATAGCGTTAGTGATTTAGTTTTAGTGTTTGTAGGAGTAGGCCTGTGTATTTATTAGATAATCCATTTAATTCATAGCATTTATAATAGTTAATAGAAGTTAGATTAAGTGTAGATAGATAGATTTAATATTAGATGAAAAAATTAAATTAAAAAAACCCATATAAAAACAAAAAAAAAAAACAAAAAAACATATAAAACCAAATAAAAAACCAAAAAAACATATTAAAAAAAAAACATATAAAAACATTTCCCGAACGGCCAAAACCAAACAGAATGGCCGAACCGAATGGCCGAACCCAAACCCGAACCCGTCGAACAAACTGAATGGCCGAACCGAACGGCCAAACCTGAACCGCTATCTGTTTGCCCATCCGTACACCGGAAAACTCGGGGAACGTCGAGTAGGGTGCCCCCCGATGACCACAGGGGTCGATCGAACACCCTGGAAGTGAGGCAATCCTGAAGATAGGTAGGGCCTACGCTGTTTATGGCTTTATAGGTCCAAACCAATACCTTGAATCAGGCCCGGAAAACCAATGGCAGCCAGTGCAGAGAACGGAGCACTGGTGTAATGTGCTCCCAGAGTCCCAGTCCTACCAGAAGACTGGCCCCCACATTCTGCACCAGCTGCAATTTCTGAGCCATCACCATGGGTAGCCCCATGTAGAGCGCGTTACAATAGTCCAATCTAGAGGTGATGAAAGCATGGATGATGGTGACCAGGTCAGAGCCTGAAACAACGGCTGAAGCCATTGCACCAGATGTAATTGGCGAAAGGCACTCCTTGCCACAGCCTCCACCTGGATGTCCAGGAAGATCTACGCGTTGAGGAGCACCCCTAGACTCGTTACCTGGAATACCAATGGAGGGCAGACCCCGCCAATAACGGGGGCCACCATCTTCAGCACCTTGCCCACCAACATCACCTCCATCTTGTCGGGATTCAGCTTCAGTTGGTTAGACCTCATCCAGTCCCCCATAGCCGTCAAACACCGAGTAAGCACTGAGACTGCAGAGCCTGGGTCTGTTGAAAAAGAGAGATACAGCTGGGTGGCATCAGAATATTGATGACAACGCACACCGAACCTCCTAATCACATCACCGAGTGGCTGCATGAATATGTTGAATAGGAGAGGGGACAAAACCGAACCCTGTGGGACTCCACACAAGAGGTCTCGGTATGATGGACAAAACTCCCCAAGAACCATTCGCTACATTCTACCAGTCATGAAAGAGCGGAACTATTCAACAACAGTTCCTCCCACCCCTGCACAGTCCCGCAGTCGCGTCACCAACATCCCAGGATCAACTGTATCAAATGCAGTTGAAAGATCTAATAGAACTAACAGGGTCAAACGACCCCGGTCCATTTCCCGGTGCAGATCGTCCACCAAAGCCACAAGTGCAGTCTCAGTGCCATACCCCAGACAAAATCCCGACTGAGAGGGGTCCTGATAACCGATGCGGTCAAAATGTCCCTTCAGCTGCTGAGTCACTACCCGTTCAATAACCTTCCCTAAAAAGGGAAGGTTAGAGACAGGCCAATAGCTGGCAAGGGAGTCAACATCAAGCGATGGTTTCTTGAGCAGAGGCCGAACCACTGCCTCTTTGAGACAGCCCGGCACTCTGCCCTCATGAAGGGAGGCATTGACCACCCCAGCCAGCAACGGCCTCATTGTCTCCTGGCAAGATTTAATCAGCCAGGACGGGCACGGATCTAATTCACAAGATGTGGCCCTAACAGCCCCAAAGAGTACCAACCACATTGGTGGGTGTCACCGACTGAAATTGATCCCACAAAACCGGACAAGATGAGGCTTCGATAACCTCCAGTTCCCATATGTATTCATTGCGGCATCGAAGTTGTGGTGAATCCAGGCTATTTTATCCACAAAACAATCCACAAACATGTCACAGCGAGCAGTAGATGACTCCACTTGAAGGCAGTGGGAGGCCGGACTGACCAGTCCCCGCACCACCCGGGAAAGCTCTGCTGGACGGGATTTAGCAGATGCTAGGAGAGTAGCAAAAAACTTCTTTTTTGCTGCCCGCATAGCTATGGCATAGGCCCATAAACTGGCTCTATGACACTGTCAGTTTCAGCACGGGAACAACGCCGCCTTCACTCCAACAGCCGCCCTTCTCGCTTCAGCCCCCGCAGTTCCTCGGAGAACCAAGGAGGCCTGTGAAACTGTCACCTGGGAAGCAGACGCCTAAGAGCTGTCCAATCAATGGCCTCCATCAGCAAGGTATTCCATAACATGACGAGGTTATCGATGGAACAGTTGTCAAGGTCAGAGGGTAACTCACCCAGAGCCTTCCGGAACCAATCAGGTTCCATCAGCCTCCAGGGGTGAACCATCCAAATTGGTTGTGCACTTTTCTGGGGGCAGACATGCGCCAGGAGCGAGGCCTGCAGGAGGTCCTTATATATCATGGCTACGCCGCCACCCCCCGCCCTCCATCCCTCCGAACGCAGCTGATGTTGCACGGAATACCTGGCCAGAACAAGGTCAGCCAGAATAGGCCCTGACTCATTGTCCAGACAGGTTTCCGTGATACATATGAGATTGACGGCATAGTCCAGGATTACCTCTTGGACAGTTGTTGCTTTATTCGCCACCGATCTCGCATTTAACAGCATCAGTTGATGACACCTTACACCAAACCCTCTGGTGACCTCCCCCAAAGGCTACATATACACATTGAACAAGAGAGGGGATAAGATGGAACCTTGTGGGACTCCGCACGTGAGGCCCTGGGGAAAAGATGAACAATTACCCAACACCACACGCTGAGTTCTCCCGGCCAGGAAGGAGCGACACCATTCAAGGACAGTACCGCCCACTCCAGCTCTGTCCCTCAACAGAGTCACCAACAACTCATGATCAACAGTATCAAATGCAGCCAAGAGATCTAATAGGATCCACAGGATCAAACGACCCTGGTCCAGATCTTGAGAGAGGTCTTCAACCAAGGCCACAAGTGCAGTCTCAGTGCCCTAACCCAAAGGAAATCCAGACTGCAAGGGATCTAGGAAACTGATACAATCCAGATACTCCTGAAGCTGACGAGTGACTACCTGCTCAATAATCTTCCTTAAAAACAGAAGGCTAGAGACCGCCCAATAGCTGGCAAGGACGTGAACGTCCAATGATGCTTTTTTGATCAGGGACCACACCACCACCTCCTTGAGGCAGTCCAGCACTTTCCCTTCTCTAAGGTAGGCATTGACTATCCTGGCCAGCAACAGCCCCAATGTCTCCCATCTGGCCTTGACCAGTCAGGATGTGAATGGGTCCAGTTCACAATAACTGGCTCGAACAGTCCCAAGGACATCCCCTACATCAGAGGGAGATACACATTGAAATTGATCCCACAAAAGAGGACAAGATGGGGTTTCGACTGCCTCTGGTTCAGCCACTGTTAAAATGCAGCACTGAAAGGTGGTGGATTTGAGCGATTTTATATGCAAAAAAATCCACAAATAAGTCACAGTGAGCATTAGATACCTCTGGATCCAGGCAGAGGGAGGCCGGACTGACCAGCCCCCTCACCACCCGGAAAAGCTCAGCTGGACGGGACTTAGCGGACGCAATGAAGACAGCAAAGAAATCCTTCTTTGTTGCCCACGCTGCCACAGCATAGATACGTAACCAAACACTATGTCACAATTGGTCAACTTCAATACGAGAACGACACCACCATCGCTTTAAGCACCGAGCTTCTTACTTCACCCACTGCAGCTCCTCCGTGTACCATGGGGACCTTTGTTGTCAGTGATTCAGGAGCGGATGCTTGGGAGCCGTACACTCGATGGCCTCCGTCAACGCAGAGTTCCAAAAGGTCATAAGGCCATTGACTGAATGGCCATCGAAATCAGAGGGATTATCCCCCAGAACATTCCGGAACCTCTCTGGTTCCATACGTTTCTGGGGGTGAACCAACTGAGCTGACTCTGCACCCCTCTGGGAGCTCCAGGATACCGGCCTGGAGGAGTTAATGATAATGAGGAGACATAGAAATAAAAGGTTGTGGTTTTTGTTTTTTAAAAGGGGGCCTCTCAATCATTGTGTTGTTCTTCCATCCCACCCTTGGTTCTCAAATGGGGGGAAGGCCCCCCCACCCATGGAGGTGGGGGAGGAGGCATAAGAAGGGCCACAGCTGACAAACACCTCACTCTTCTCTGACCGAGTTATGTGGAATCTCTGAAATAATGGGGTAGCAGGAATACATTCATAAATTTGAGAGGTTGCAGGTATATGTGCTTAGCTTTGGTAGCAGGGGAAAAGCGGGATCCTGAAGCATCACAGAGGTTTTGTAGTAGGGTTGTAAAGAAGCTACCCCGGTTGATTTAGTTTTAGTTTACCGAACCTCCATTTTCAGGGGTTTTGTAAACGACTCTACCATTTTTGTCCCCCCCCCGCCCCCATTTATTTTATAAAAAAATTAATTTAAGCAATCACTGCACAGGCATAAAATGGCCACCAGGCCATTTTGTGTATACACAGCCCCTTCCAAAAATGGGCGCTGGCAGCACCGGCACTGTTTTGGGAAAGGGTTGTGCATGCACAGAATGGCCCACCGACCATTTTATGCATGTGCAGTGATTTTTTAATTATTTTTTAATTAAAAATTAATACAATAAATTTTTTTAATAATTTTTTTAAAAAAATTTTTTATTCTACTACTATTAATAAATCACTACACACAAGCAAAATGGCCACCAGGGCCATTCTGTGCTTTCCCTTTCCCAAAATGGCCCCGGTGGCAATGGCACCAATTCAGGAAAGGGCACACATGTGCAGATCAGCCCGGCGGCCATTTTGCTCATGAACAGCTTGTTTTATATTTTTATTTTTTATTTCTTCTTTTTAAATAAAAACAGGTCATTTAGATGATCATCTAAAATAAACGGGGCTTCATTTGTTTCAGTAATTTTAAGGAAATGAATAGCACGCCCCTGGCTTTTAATAATGGCCCTTTTCACACAGACACTCCAACACCGATAAAATGGGTGTTACATTTTATTATACATGTTGCAGGGCTGCAGGTGTGCTCTATGGGTGCCCTGCAACATGAATAATAAAATGTAACACCCATTTTATCAGTGTTAGAGTGTCTGTGTGAAAAGGGCCAATATGTTTGACAAACATCTCTCAGGGATGGGATCGGAACTATACATCCCGCTCAATCATGCGTGGGCAGGTGGCAGTGACCAGATACACCTTGGCGGTCTTTTCAGCTCTAGGATTCAACAGTTCCCTTCTGGGGCACAAGGTTTGCTAAGGATCTATGTTCAACTTAGAAAGACCCAAAGGCAATTAGTTATTTCTTAAGGAGACAATCCCTGGTGAATTGAAGAAGAGCGAGTCCCTTCTTGGTGACTGAGATCATAAGCATAGAAACAGTTTCAGTATAAATAAAAAAACAGACAAAGCACTTCATCAAAGTTTTGACTGATTTATTATTTTGTAGTCAATTAAGGGGGGGAAATGGTTTGTGCCACAGGAGTTGCTGAACAGGTTTTTAGACCAAAATCCAGACTGGTTTATGTATTTGGAGACACTTTCTTATTTCTTTCCCATCACATATGCAGCTCAGATTCTGATATTTCCAGCTGGAGGGATGCTGTTCTCACAGTCTTTACAAGCCCAAGAGATGAAGGAGCCATGAACTACCATCCCATTTCCTCCAGAATTCGTGGACACCTGGGGTGGTGAGTTTTGCATCATCTCTTAACTTCCGTTAAATGCACTTAAAGAGTCTGCGCTCCAGCATCAGGCCAGATGGTGAATTCTTTACTGACATCGGAAGGTGGGACTTAGGTGAGGTTGAGCACCGATTGGGACTGCACTGCACATCTGTGTAAGAAGTGAAGTACCAGAGAACTGGAAATTATGTGTAAGTGTCTGCCCTGAGCCCACAGGAGAGCATAAATTATAGACCAAAATAAATAAATAAATAAATTATATACAGACAAAAACCTTCAGTTAACATGAACTAGGACTTAAAAGCTCATCTAATCCAGTCTGCTAGCCTTTCTGCACTTCCAAGTCCACCTAAATGATCCTTGACGAGTGCTTCTCCAAACTATTTTTGAACACCTCTAGTGACAGGGGACTCCCCAACCTTTTTTGGTAATTACCCCAAGAGCACAAATTGCCATATATGCCGTTTTCCCACTGATAGTAAAAACAAATCAAAGCAAAAACAAGGAAATGCTGAAGGACTTCACAGGGAGCAGATTGAAAGCATCTAAGGGCCCGTTTTAAGCAAACAGAAGGAAGTTACTTTTTTACAAGAGTCAGGAGCAACCTCTAGAACTCATTGCAACAGGGTGTTATGGAGAAATGGGTTCAACAATGAATAGACAAGTTTCTGGGAGATAAGGGCATCATGTCTATTAGGCAAGAAGATCCACACTGCAGCTTTTCCGTTGGGATGGACCTGAACTTATCGATTGACTGATTGATCGACTGATTGATTGAATGATTGAATGACATTTTTATTCTACCCATTCTATAAGGCTCAGAGTGAGCTAAAATACATAAATATAAAAATACACCAAACTTATTATTATTTATTATTATTAATTATTATTATCATATTACAATAATCATCATCTCTATTTTTATATAGTGACCCCCTGCCATGGCACTCAGAGCACTTTATATATAACTAATATACACAACTTTTAACCCTCACAACAACCCTGTGAGGTAGGTTAAGCTGAGAGAATATTGTGACTGGCTGAAGGTCATTCCGTGAGACGTGAACGTAGAGCCAGTCTTTCAGGTATTTTCAGACTTCTGAGATTTCTGAATATTGGTTGTGAAGGATGTAAATTGGTTGTGAATGATAAGGGCTAAATTGTCCTATAGTTGCCCTGTTGTTTTCATACAGGGAGCTGGACCACCAACTTGAGCAGATGGAGGATTCTGTCCATGCTTCCTCTAAGGGTATTTTCAGACGTGATGGGCCATTTGGTCTGCCATGCTGAATCCCGGTCCAAGATCTTTCCCAGACCCCGGTCCGTGATAAGGCTGGCCGTCCATCAGATGTGCCGGCCCCATCACTGAAGGGAATCAGGGAAGGGGGTAAACTGAGCGGTGCAGCATGAGGCCGCATGGCCCCACTCCCTCACACTCCCATGGCAATCCACCCTTGGGGAGACAGGCAGGCACAGTGGCCAATGTGGCCGCGGAGCCCTACTGTGACCAGTGGTTAGGGTCACGATCTGGTAAGGGGCAAAATGGTGGAAACCATCATGAAGGACAGAATTACAAGGCATGTTGACAAACATGGCTGAATGGGAAAGAGTCAACACGGATTTAGTAAAGGTAAGTCATGCCTCACTAACCTGTTGGAATTCTTTGAGGGTGTAAATAACCATGTGGACAGGGGAGACCCAGTAGATATAATGTACCTGGATTTCCAGAAAGCATTTGTTAAGGTTCCTCATGAGAGAATCTTGAGAAAATTAAAAAGTCATGGGATAGGAGGTAGTGTCTTACTATGGATTAGAAACTGGTTAAAAGATAGAAAGCAAAGGGTAGGACTAAATGGTCAGTTTTCACAATGGAGAGATGTAAAAAGGGGTGTGCCTCAGGGATCTGTATTGGAACCGGTGCTGTTTAATGGACCTTAATGATTTTGAAAAGGGTGTTAAGAGTGAGGTGATCAAATTTGCAGACAACACCAAGTTATTCAAGGTAGTTAAAACATGAGCAGACTGTGAGGAACTGCAACAGGATCTTATGACACTGGGTGCCTGGGCATCTAAATGGCAAATGAGATTTAATGTGAACAATTGCAAAGTGATGCACGTAGGGAAAAATAATCCAAACTATGTGTACACAATGCTGGGTACTAAGCTAGGAGCTATCACTCAGGAAAAGGATCTGGGGGTGGTTGTGGACAATACAATGAAATTCACAGCACAGTGCGCAGAAGCAATCATAAAAACAAACAGAATGTTAGGAATTATAGGGAAGGGGATAGAGAATAAAAGGGAGGAGGTCATAATGCCTCTATACGAACCAATGGTGCAACCACACCTCGAATATTGTGTGCAGTTCTGGTTGCCCCACCTCAAAAAAGACATCGCTGAACTAGAAAAAGTACAGAGACGGGCAACAAAAAAGATCAAGGGCATGGAAGGGCTCTGTATGAGGAGAGGCTTGGTAGGTTGGGGCTCTTCAGTTTGGAGAAGAGACGAATGAGAAGAGATAGGATAGAGGTCTATCCAATCATGAGTGGGGTGGAACTAATAAAGAAGGAACAGTTACTTACCCTCTCAGCTAGTACTAGAACTAGGGGACACTCCATGAAACTCAGGGGTGGCAAATTTAAAACAAATAAAAGAAAATATTTTTTCACTCAGTGTATAATTGGGTTGTGGAATCTACTGCCAGAGGCTGTGGTAAGGGCCAGTATTATAGCTGAGTTTAAAAGAGGTTTGGACAAGTTTCTGGAAGATGGGTCCATTAGCAGCTATTAGCCAGACAGGATCAGGGAACATGAAGGGAGCTGGGGAAAACAACAGGGAATGGATCCCCCATTGTGACCTGTCGGGTGCTTCTCCCA
>QEPC01002738.1:383633-405991 GCA_003113815.1 Sphenodon punctatus
TTTTTTACATTGCAGCCATTTTTAAATGGCTGCAATGCAAAAAATCCGGCACCCCGGAATCCGGTACCGGGCCCGGATTACCGGGCCGAATCCGATAATGCCGGTACACCCAATACCGGCATTATCGGATACCGGATTCTACCGGTTTCCCGCCCCTAATATGTACCCAACTTTACGTTTTTATTAAACATTTATAAAGCACTGTCCCCAGCTTCATTGTTGCTCCCAACTTGCAGAGGAATAGGATTGGGGCTAAAAGACCAAGGCAAAACTTGGGTGCATGGAGCCTACATTATAAGCCAGAGCAATATGTGAGGCTATTCAACGTCTTTACTGCTTACATGGCACAAAAGTTAAGACAGGAGCCTTAACTTACAATTTCTATGCTTTTGGAGCATGATTGAATTTGTAAGGGCCTTTACATCTCTATTAAACTGAAGTTTTGTTGAGTGCCGAATAAATAGCAACACCACCCTAAAATTCAGAAACCTGGAGAGAACTAAAGAGAACCCCTGACTTTTAAAATAAGAATCTCCTGATTTTTAAGTTGATCTCATGGTTTTTCAGTTCCCCTCAGCATTTCTGTGCTCCTGATAGTTTCAGATGGAAGCAAACACTGCCTGCTTCATGGTAGGGCATGAGCACAAGAAACACCATCCGAATCCTGAAAACGAGGCTTCTAGATCATTGGGAAGAGAGAGTTCTTGGATTCCTTCACAGTGCTTGTGTAACCCATAGGAAGGCTGGAGCTACACGGCCCAACTTATCTAATGGTTGCTAGGCCCAAACAGGCCCCGTTGGCATTGTTTCCCATTCTAATGGTGCTGTTACACCCATACTGAGTCTGTAGTGCTCTGTCCCCCTCTAATGTAGGCTGCTAAGGCAACACAGAAGCTGTTTCACATTGTCTACTTCTAGTGGTGGTTGCTAAGGCAACAGGGTGTTTTCAGGCATGATGGCAATGAGCACCATCATGCTTTAATCATGCCTGGAGTCGAGGCCCAAGCACCAGGCAGAATTTGGCCTGGGCACCAAACAAGAGTAACAGAAACCCAGGTCAGGGAGGGGCTAGGGAAAGGGTGGGGTGATGTGCAGATGGCCTGCCCTTGTGCTCTTCAGAGTGGCCTGCACCGCAACCTGATGGGTGGCCTATGAGGCTGTCATGGCTGCTCAGAAGCACCGCAGACCCTGACCGGAGTAAGAAGGCCATGGAACATAATGGCCCACTTTACCCCGGTCCAGTGTCTGTTGCATGGGCCATGGCAGCACTTAAGGCTGTTCCTCTGGGATTGTCCCAAGGAGCAGCCCGGGATAAGCACTGGCAAGGCCCGTGCAAACTTGGATTCCGACCTGGGCCAAAATCTGGTGGCTGCATTCAGCCATGATGACAGAACGGATTAAAAATCCATGCTATCGCCATGTCTGAAAAAACATCCACAGTGACTGTGATACAGTATCTCCCTCTAGTGGTCGTTGCTAGAGGTGATACTTTGGGTAATTTCAGATGTAACAGGACTGGAGGCCCGCCACGCTGAACCACGGACTGGGATCCGTTTCAGATCCCAGTCAGGAATCAGTCCAGTCGTCCTTTAGACATGCCAGCTTGATTCCTATCGGGGACGGGGCAGGGCTGCATGGCGTGGTATGACGCGGCGCACCACGACACGACATGCAGCCCCACAGCCCCACCCCCACGCGCTCCCCCGGCTGCCTGCTCTCTGGGAGAGCATCCCATGGTCAGGACCACGATCCAGCCAGGCTGAAGGTAACAGACCTTACCTTCATCTCATCCCGGATCGTGGCCAATGCGATCACGGTTGGGGCCCAATCCCACCACGATTCTGGACCTCCGAGCGGCCAGAGGTCCAGAATCGTGGTCATTTTTATTCCCACCAGTGATTCACTGGGGTGAACATCTGGCGGGAATCAAACAGACATAACGGGACCAACGGCCACCACAGGGAATTCGATGTGGTTGACCATGGTATCGTTACGTCTGAGGGTGAAAACAGACATGATGCTAATCACCCTTTAACCATCCTTGGTGGTCATTTATGCATGTTTCAGGGCTGCATAGGGCACCAATACAGCCCTGCAACATGGGGTGTTTTCAAATGTTATGAGCTGGGCCAGGGACTGCCTGTGCCCGTGGTGAGCTCACTGGGCTCTAGCTTTGCTCCTGGACATGCACACCTGCAGCCAGGTGCACCTCTGCGGTCTGGATGCACAAGAGGTCAGTGTGCGAGCAGTACCACTCTGCGCAGACTGCTAGGTGCATGCTGCAGGCACCCAAGCGACCCAGCTCCATGGTGAACAATGCCCCGGGTGGGTTGCAGCTGCAACCGTTATAGGCGGGGGCATGTGTAGCCCTACCCCCAGGTCGCAACCTGACAACCAGGAGGGGGGCCCCAGGTCGCCGCTGCTTGCTCCCCCAGCCGGCTGGCCCAGCTTCTGCAGTGTGGGTGGGGCAGGGAGGCAGGGGGCACCCCGTTGAGCACAACTGTGGTCACTGCGCGGGGCCTGGCGCATGGTCCACCCTGCACCCGGGCATGCAGGCAGCAGCTGCATTCCTGCTGTCATCACCTCCCACCTCTCTGTATTGGCTGCCTGTTGTCCTCGCCACCCTGATCTCTGTGTAGGCTGTCCTGTCTGTGTGCTCAGATCCAGCAGCTGTGCTGGGTCCACACCCCACACCTCGCTCGCTTGCCATGCCATGTTGCGGCCTGTGGCCTGTGGCCTTATCTCCTGCTTCCCCTCCCGTTCCCCCAGGGATTGTGGGGCCCCTCTTTCTTTGCAGTTATTATCTGCTGCTTGCTGGACCATGGCTGGCAGTGCTTCCCCAGGGCTTGCAAGCCGCAACACCCCCGGCATCCCCCATAGCTGGACCTTCCACGTGACCATGGCCCTCTGTGACCTGTGGCATTCCCCGGCCATGCAATTGCTCCTGAGCTGCACAGACAGTCTCACAGGTGCCTATGCGAGCCTGAGCTCCAACCTGCGCTACTTTGGCTATGAGGCCAAAGCGCCCGCGATTGCTGGCTGCATGCGGAGATGCTGGGCCTGCGTCCCTTTCCCAATGGGCGCATCTCAGAGATGAGGTGCTCGCATGTGGGGTGGTCCATGACGGAGACTTTGTCTGCTCTCTCTGTGTGCAGTCTGGCCACTTACATGGTCTGTCTGGCAGAGGGGGGCCCTGCCCTGGCTGTGTCCTTCTTTGGCTGCGTTCATGGGGCCCGTGGGTACCAGCGGTTGCGTGGGGCAGTCTATCACCACCTGTTGGAGCTTGGTCATCATCTGTGGCCCCCAGCTGCTGACTATGGTTTGTCGGAGTCCACCGGGGCGGAGCTGATGGTGCTGGCTGGTGTGTGGTCCCGATCTGATATCCAGGTGAGGCTCGCCATGCAGGATCCCTCCGAGGCATACTACCTCATCACCTGCCACATGTCTGCACTGGGATACCATCGGGGCATGATGCAGTGGCCCCACTACATGCACCTGGTGAGCCACCCAGCACCAGCCCTCTTCGTGGCCTCCTGAAGCTGGCTGTGAGGCCCCCTGTGCCTTCTGGGCCTGGGATGCTGGCCCCACTGTGAGCTCCCGCCTCAGCCCTGATGCCGTGGGTCCCTGCCCACTCCCTCCATGATGTCCCGGGCTCGCTGCTGTGCCGGCTGGTTCCTGGGGTTCCGCTTCACCTGCCTGTGCCTCTGGGTCCCCTCCATGGACACCCCCCCCATCCACCTCCACAACTGGTGTTCCCCTCTGTGGCTGCCTTCTCCTGTGACTGCGTCCTGATCTCTGAGCCGGCCCCTACCCCCCCAGGTTGACTCTGTGACAGTGGGGTTCTGGGGCCCCTGGACTGCACCTCCTGGCATCCTCCTGGGGGAGGGATTTGGACCACCTGCTCGGCTCTTCGGCTCTGGCTTGCCTCCATCCCATCCATTGCACCCTCACTGGCCCATGGGGTCCCTATCGGGCTCCAGAACCATTCCCGGGCCGCTCCCTGGTCCGTGTGGCCTCCCCTGTGCCTGTGTTCTGCCCCTGGGGGGGTCCTCCCATGCCAGGGCTGCCTGTGTAGCTGTGGGGTTGCCCGCATGTACTGCCTGTGCGGTTGTTGGTGTTCTGGATGCTGTTCCCCATGTCCTGCCCTGCCCACAGGCTGATCCCCCCCCCACTTCCCTGGCCCCGGGTCCCCTCTCCCCCCCTTTGCCCATTGTGCCATGTGTGTTGGCCATCCCTCTGTGTTTCCCCTTCCCTTCCTTTCCCATGCGGTTGTGTATGTGCCCAGGCACGTGCTTGTGCTGTGTGTTCCACTGTGACCTCGTTTTCTCTGTGCCTGTTGTGTGTACCGCGTCGGTGACTCTTCCCCCTCCTCCCCCTCCCTTCCCGTTTCCCTTGTGTGGGCATTTCCTTTTGGCCCTTCTGGCTTCGTTTGCCCTCTGTCAGCCATGTCTGCCGCCCGCCCCTCCCCGGCACCTTCTGGGTGTTTTAACCATGGCCCAGAATTGGCATCACATCTGTTTCACTGCCCCGGGCCATGGTCTGTCGGCCCGATTCCCTGCCGTGGTCCCGATCCCGTCACGTCTGTTTGGGGCCTTCCTGGACCATGGGGGGTGGTTGGTCGGCTCACCACTGCTGGGAATCCACTGTGGTGAATCGGGAGTCCATAACGTCTGAAAACACCCATGCATAAATAACCACCAAGGGTAGTTAGAGGGTGGTTATCATCATGTCTGTTTTCACCCTGAACTTACCCTTTGTCTCCTTCTAGTTTTGATATTGAAATCTGTGGCCCTCATCCAACCCAATGTTAATATGAACTGTACTAAAATCACAAGTGAAGACAAGGAAGTTGAAATTTTTAAACCTACATTTAATCATGTATCTGATGGTTGATATCTTGGCCACAAACAGTGGGATTGAAGAAGGGATCCTTAGAGTTAAAGACAGGAGTTCCTCCAGTGCTATCATCTATGGACCAGCCAAAATGGTGACTGTCATTCCTACATATGTCTTCATGTTGTTGCCGATTGCCTCAGTTTCCCCAAATGGAAAAGTACTTAGTGGTCCAGACCAGACATAATTTGACCTGAATATAGGGTCATTGTTTCCAATTTGTGGGTTTCACTGAGATTACACCTACTAAGTGGGAAGGACCCACCTTAATATGTATAAGTAATAATGATATATTTTAAAGGAGGAACTCGAGACAAAAGAATATATAAAAAGCATATAGGTTTACTTAAATTCAAAAGAAAAAAGGAACCAGATCCTCATTTTAAGAGAAGAACAGGCAAGGAGGAACAGTTTACCTAATTGATCTATATAATGAGTGTAGCCCAAAGATTCTAGGGCCCTGTTATAAGGATACGTTGATATAATAATTAATAAGCGGTTTACCTTAAGGTAATTGTATTTTAGAGTATAATTATCTATATATACATTTCTTTTAATCTATATATGCTGTATGTCTTGTGAAATTTTGTATATGTGGGCCACGATGAAAGTGAGAGCCATCAATAAAAAAAAATACATAAATTCAAAAGGAATAACAGAGGCTACAAAAGGAAAAACAAGTCCAGTTACAAATTGAACAGTATGGTACAAGAGACATTCATTAAACAACATTCATTGTCTAAATTTAGTCTAAGTCAAAACCTTAAAGGGAAAGAATATGCTTTAATCTCTGACTCAGTGGTCTCATAGTTACCCAGTTTAAGCCCCGTTCTGCCAGGTGATGAAAAGACTTCAGAATTCAGAGAACTTATAACCTTCTCTTTCCTGAGGGGCCATTTAGGGGTGGGACTCTAGGGGGATTATCGGATTTACTGGTATTGGATCTCCCGGTATCGGATTCATCGGTATCGGAATATCGGATTTTTAACATTGCCGGTTTTATCGGATCTTTAATATTGTGGCCATTGACTTCAATGGGCAATGTTAAAAATCCAGTAAAAACCGGCAATGTTAAAAAGCCAATATTCCAATACCGACAATTATCAGATTAATCCGATACAGCCCGTTACCGATATTATTGGATTAATCAGATACCGATAGTCCCACCCCTAATTTTTATGCCAAATTTTCTGTATAGTTATGCACTTCTTGAATTAAGCCATTGCATGCTGATTGGATAGCCAAGTTAATGAAACTCTAGCAACAATGATATCTCAGGCAGGAACTGAATAGAAACAAACAGAGAAACCTCTAGTACAGGCTAAAGTAAATAATACCTAACCTCTCTGGCAATGGCAGAAACTTGCCTTATTTACTATCTTCACGGGTTAGCATCCTGAAAGTCAGCTGTTTGCTTCCTCTGCAAAGCTGAGTGCTGACACACAGTTAACAAACCAGCTTCAACCAGAGACATGTTGTATGTGCACAAATCTCCTTTAACAGACTTCTCCTACTCAGCATTTTGAAGCAAAGTTTTGGCAAGAAATATCAAAATACGAGAATACATGACAATGTTCAAAATTACATAAAGTTATAGCAACCAGACAGACTGCTATCTCCATAATACTGAGAAGACCATAATAGTCCCATTGCTGGATTTTAAGGCTAAAGCAACAGGAGGCACCACTCCACTCACATCAAATGTTAACCAGGTTAGCCAACAGCACTCCATTTTACAGCCAGGGAGCAAGAACTATGTGCCCAGGCTACAAAGTGTACTGAGCCAGCATTTAGGCTCAGAACTCTTACTTCTCAGACGAACCTATGATCAGGGGTGGGGAACCTTTTTTCTCCCATATTACAAGCAGCATGGGCCAGATAAGAATTAGGGGATAGCACTTCAGGGGTGTGCTCAGAATGGAGAAAGGAAGGGAAAAGTCTAAATCATGGATATGTCCATCCCCTTGTCTTGAGTGTATGCCTTCTTCCCTGTATCCCTGTCACTGATCACAGCCCACTGGTGCTTTATGGGAGGGACTGTATTCATGGGCCAGGGCCAGGACTTGGAAAGAGGCCAAATAAAAAAAGAGTTGTGGACATGATTTAGCCCATGGGCCAGAGGTTCCCCACCTGCATGGACACCCCCCTCCCCTGCTGAGTGTGCAGGTGGGTGTGTGTTGGGGGGGCATCTGTGCACACAGCATGGCAGTGGGTGGGGGGATGGCTAGGGATGGGCGAACAGAACGCAGTTCGGATGTTCGGTCGTTCGGTTCGAAACCTGAGTTCGGGTTCGATAGTTCGGTTCAGCCGAGTTCGGTTTGGTTGAACTTGGCCGAACATTCAAAAATAGCGAAACCGAAACGGAAACAAAATCAAAACCTAATTTTCGGCCCTGGAAAGATGTTTTTCCTGGCCCCAAACTCATCCAAACATGACCGAACTGTTCGGTCGTTCAAGAGTTTAGTTTGCACATTCGGTTCAGATGTCCGAACAGACCGAGTTCGGTTCGAACTCCAAACATCCGAACCACGTTCTCCCATCCCTAGGGATGGCTAGGAAATACCACAGGTGGTGGGTGGATGCGTGCACAGTGCGCTTCTGGCGCACACCCATCTCCACCCCATCACCCACCCATAGAGCCATTCGACAAAACGGAGGAGGCTCGGTGGGTGGAGATGGGTTTGCACGCGTGGGAAAAGGAGCACATCCACCTCCACCCACCACTCTCCCATTCTCCTCATCGGGGGTTGTACTGATGGATCATTTTTGTATTGATTTATTGTCACCCGCTCTGAACCTTAAAGAAATGTGCAGAAGAAAAATGTAAATAAATAAATTTGAACTTAGTGTTAAGTTTGTATGTTCAACTCCAAAAATACCAATGGCAGCTAATTGCTTCTTTGGGATACAATCCCTGGTGAATTGAAGAGCACTCAACCTCTTGTCTGAGATCACAACATTTGAAAGGGCTACGTTATAAAAATAGACAAGATGCTTCAGCAAAGCTTTGATTATTTTTTTTCTACAGTCAGTAGAGAAAATCATTGTCCTAGAAATGCTGCTGTTACTGATTTAGACCAAGATCAAGACCAATTTTACTGAATCTACTAGGCTGGAGAGGGCTTTATATCATGTGTTTGGAGACTCTCCGTTTTATTTTTTAACCATACGTGTAGCAGAGTCCCCAATATTTCCATCTAGTAGAAAGTTCTTAGAGACTAGGTCCACAAATGGCTATTAGTCAAGGTGGTCAGGGGACCTAACCTCTGACTATCGGAAGCTGGGGATAAATAGTAGGGAATTGATCACTCCATCATGACCTCTTGTTCCCTTCTTCGATGCAACCTCAACTGCCACTGTTGGAGGAGACCGGACGGTGGACTAGATGGATCTGACCCAGTGTGGCATCTTGTAGGTTAACCCTTTCAGTCTGTGCAAGCCCTGGAGGTGAAGGTGCCATGAACTAACATCAAAGACATCTACTGTGGTGAGCATTCTAATGTCTCTTAATTTCCATTAAATAATAGGGTTGGGCATTGTGGATTCAGATTAATCCCAAACTATCCATAATGGGCCATTACAGATTAATCCATACCAAACTACCACATGCCTTGCCAGTTACTGTATTTACTGATCTGGATTTCTCCGCACCCCCATTCCCTGGAGCCCTGGAGTGGTATCTACCAGCCTCAGAGGGCTTGATTGAAGCACCGCTGCTGTTGTGGGGGCTCTGGCAGGCTCCCTCACTGAGGCACATGCCCTGCTAAAGTTCTCACATACGCAAATGGCAGCTGCCCTTAACCAAAATGGCAGTGATGTCATCCGTCATTTTGCCACCACCATTTTGGTTAAGAGCAGTGGCCGTATTGCAGATGTGCAAACCAGCTCCAGCAAACATTTGTGCATTCGCGATCTGGAGCAGGGAGTGCGCTGCGGCGACAGAGCCTGCTGCAGCCAGCTCCACAGACACCGGCAACAGCACTTCAATCAAACCCTCCAAGGCCAACAAGTACCACTCCAGGGGCCCAGGGAATGAGGGTGTGGGGAAGTTAGACTCACTGTCCAGGGCTAGGGATGGGAGTACGGATTGATTTTACATGAACTGCAATGGGGGAGAAATTCCCCTTGGCTTCAGTGGGAAAATCCAAATCTGTAAATTCAAATCCACAATTAATCCAAATTTTTAAAATCCAAATCCGGAATTAATACGAATCCAAAAATCCATCCATACTCCCATTTCTATTAAATAAGAACATAAGAGGTATCATCCTAATCAGTTCAATGGTCTATCTAGCCCAGCATCCTGGTTTCTGACCTTGACAGCTTCAGTTGCTTCAGAGAAGTGCATGAGATCATCATGGAATGATCCATTTCCTGTGGAATCTGAGGAATTATCTGAAATTATTGCCATGTTAGTAGAGGTTTTATTGCATATCAATAATTTAAACACTAGCATGTCATCCGGGCCTGATGGTATTTATCCAAGGGTACTGAAAGGACTCATATTTGAAATTGCTGAACTACTTTCAGTAATATATAACTTACCTCTAAAATCCTCCTCTGTGCCAGAGGATTGGAGGTTAGAAAATGTAACCCCAATTTTTAAGAAGGGCTCCAGAAGTGACCCTGGAAACTACAGACCAGTGAGCCTTACCAGGCAAACTGGTGGAGACCATTGCTAAAAACTGAATTTCTAGGCATGTTGACAAGCATGATTTCATGGACAAAATCCAGCATGGTTTTAACAAAGGGAAATCATGCCTCACTAATCTATTGGAATTTTATGTGATTGTTAATAAGTACATGGATAGCGATGATCCAGTTGATATAGTATATTTGAATTTTCAAAATGTTTCTGACAAAATCCTTCACCAGAGACTCCTGAACAAACTAAGTGGTCATGGGATAAGAGGAAGAATCCTGTCATGGTTTGGTAGCTGGTTAAAAGATAGGAAACAAAGGGTAGGAATAAATGGTCATTTTTTCAAGTTGAAGAGAGCTAAACAGCAGAGTGTCTCAGGTGAGTACTGGGACCAGTATTGTTTAACATATTAATTCATGATCTGGAAAAAGGGCTAAAGACTGAATGAGGTGGCTAAATTAATTTGCAGATGACACCTAATTATTTAAGGTAATTAAGACCCAGGCAGACTTTGAGGAACTACAGAGGGATCTTCCGTGACTAGGTGAATAGGCAATAAAATGGCAAATGAAATTCAGTGTTGGTAAGTACAAGGTGATGCACACAGGGAAAATTAATCCTCACTTTACATGCACAATGCTAGGTTCTGATCTGAGTGTAAGTAACCACTCAGGAGAAGGATCTTGGAGTTGGGTGAATTCACATGTAACTCTGCTAAACTCCAATGTTTGCAGGGCCCCGGAAGCTGGATAAGCTGGATAAACAACCCCAGATGATCCCCAAATCACTGTTGTGTGTGAGTGAGACACTCCGATTTCCAGCCCCGCTATAAACTCAGATCTGACATTTACGTCTGATGTATTAATCAGATCCGAGTTTAAAGCAGGGCTGGAGCTCAGTGACTCACTCACACGCAACAGCAATCTGGGGATCATCCGGGGATGATTATACAGCTTCCAGGGCCCTGCGGACATCAGAGTTAGCAGTTCCGTGTGAGTTCACCCACTGCGGAGAGACCCTTGAAGGCCGATCGGCTCAGTGTGCAGCAGCAGCCAAAGAGGGGCTTAAACTCCTGGCTCCCAGTAGTTGGGAGTGGTTAGCAAGAGATGGGTCACACCTCCATGACCTGTGTTTGACTTCTCTCAAGCTGCTGTAGTTGGTCACTGTCGGAGACAGGATGCTGGGCTCAATGGACCATGTGTCTGACCCAGTATGGCACTTAGGTTTTTATGTTTCTGACTCCCAGCTCCCGACCTTCAGTTGACTCATCACTTGACCAGCTTGACTCATGCCCATTTATAGATTTATCCTCTAAAACCTTCTCCAATCATTCTCTGAAGGCAACTATGCTATTGGCTTTCACAGCATCCTCTGGCAAGGAGTGTCACAGGTTAATTGGACATTGAGTGAAAAAGTGCTTCCTTCCATTTATTTTAAATCTGGTGCCAGTTAATTTCACAAGGTTTCGCCTTCCTAGTTCTAGTATTGTTAAAAGGGGGAAATAACAGGTCCCTATTTACTTGCTCTGCATCACTCATGAATTTGGAAACTTCTGCCATGTCCCCCCTGGGTCATCTCTTCTTTAAGCTGAAGAGCCCTGGGCTATTGAGCCTTTCCTTGTATGCTACATGTTTTATACTGTTATTGTCCTCCTCCGTTTTTCCAATTCTACTCTGTCCTTAGATGGGGCGACCAGAACTGCACACAATATTCACGGTGTGGGCGCCCCATGGATTTATATAGCAGCCTTATAACATTCTCCCTTTTGTTTTCTATCCCTTTCTTAATAATTCCTAGCATTCTGTTTTCAATGAGTTATACGGCTGAAACGAGAATGAAATAATTGGCCGCGCGCATGCGCAGGACAGCCCTGGTCGCCATTTTTACGCATGCGTAGAGCCTTTTTGCTGTTGTTGCTATTTTCAGGTTCTCGAGTTTCTCACGAGAATCTTGAGTTTCTTGCGAGAGTCTTGAGATAAGAAAATCTCATCAAGAAGCCTGTTCTAGATGAGATTTTCAAGGCGGGTGAAATCTCATTTCACCCCTAATCCACAATGGCTGCTTTTAGACGGATGGCCACTCCGGTTCTGTCTGCGCCAGCCCATTTCATCTCCAAGCTGGCTGGTCCATTTAAAAGCACGCTGCCAGATATGCAAGTGGAGCAGGCGCTGCTCCAGGACAGCCCTGCCAGTAGCACTCCTGAAATGCCGGACCAGCCAACACCCGAGGCTCTCAAAAGCGAAGCTGCTGTCCGTCCAATGGGCGGACCCACAATGCAGCTCCACGCTGCCTGTTGCCCCAGACAAGACCATAGAGTTGCGGGTGCCAGTCTAGAGAGTTGGGCGATCACCCACAACTCTATGTTGGGAGGAGGTGCCATGTGGGCAGACCATGGGGCAGGGAACCTGCCAGGTCCATCTGAAGCTGACTTAGGCAGGGTTGGACTCAGGGGTGCACCCCCGGAGCAGCTCCATGAGCAGGCTGCCTCCATCTTCATCTAAAAGCACCCAGTGACTCCAAGATCTTGCTCCTGAGTGGCAACACTTAATGAAGAACTCCACATTGGGTTTTTTACACACACATTTCTCCTGCATGTTTGCTGTTCCATCCTGAACTTTCTGTGTGTCTAAATCACTCACCCAGATCTTAAACATCTGGCTCTTTGAACTTCTGCGTAGAACGTCTCCCAGAACTTTTGTGTGTAAAAGCTTCTCCTGGTAAACTGCTTCGCTCCAGGCAGCTGTGGTCACTTGGTTTCCATGGCAACCTCTCACATCTACAGTTGCGGCTACTTTAGGCTGCCTCAAGGCAGTGTTTGTGTGAAGAATGCATCCGGAACTTACTTGTGGACTTGTAAACCCAGAAGATTGAAAGACCAGCACTTTAAGGTGTGTGTAAAAATGCCCATTGTGTTTGTCTAGTTAGGATTATTTTTTTCCTAGGTGCATCACTTTGCACGCATCGACAACCTATTTTCCCTGCCATGTTATTGCCCAGAGTTTCAGTCATATCCCAGCCTTCTATAACTCCTTGCAGTGCAGTCTGCTTTGGATGGAACTTTATTGAGTAACTTTGTATCGTTCATCAAATCTGATCACCTCAAACTCACCCCTCCTCCTTTCCTAGATTATAAATAAATATGTCACACAGCCCCAATCCCAGAATAGAATCCTGAGGTACCCCACCGTGTACTTCTCTCCATTGTGAAAACTGGCCACTTATTCTTACCCTGTGTTTCCTATCTTTTAACCAGTTACTGAGCCATGAGAGAACTATCCTTCTCATCCCATGATTACTTCGTTTTCACAAAAGTCTTTCGTGAGGAACCTTGTCAAAAGTTTCCTGAAAATCCAAATACGCTATATCAGCTGGATCACTCTTATACACAAGCCTCTTGATACGCACCTCAAAGAAGTCCAATAGATTGGTGAGGCATGACATCTCTTTACACAAGCCACACTGGTCTTTCTCCACCATGTTGTGTTTGTCAATATGCCTAATAATTCTATTCTTTACCACACCGCTACCAATTTGCCAGTTACGGACGTCTAGGGTTACCATACCTCCTCTTTAAAAGAGGACACTTATGAAAAATACATGTTGCAGGACTGTACTGGAACCAATGCAGCCCTGCACTATGATTTTTCATAAGCATCCTCTTTTAAAGGAGAGGTATGGTAACCCACTGATGTTAGGCCCTCTTGGTTTGTAGTTTTTCAGGGTCACCACTAGAGCCTTTTTTGAAAAGCGGTGTTATGTTGGTTAAATATTAGGAATCATTTCTTAATTGCTAGAATGGTTGTGTAATGGAGCCGGTTGACAAGGGAGGTGGGAACTGTCTTCCTTGGATCTTTTCAAATGTTATTCGGGCAAGCATCTGTCTATGATAGAATAAGAAACCCTGCCTGGTTGAGGTCCCTTCCAACTCCACCACTCCATAATGCCATGATCAAATTTCAAGGAGAAAAGGTACGTTTCTACCCCTCAGCACATCTGCAAAGCTCACTCATTGGTCACATCTGCCTTCTTCTGTATCAAAACTACACTTCCATGAGGAAGGAGCAGGACACACAAGGAGCTGGTTCATGAATAGTTGAACGCTCTGGCACAGTTCCCTCTCATCCCAAATAACATGGAGTGATGCTATTTCTACCCAACCTAGGAATTGCTCCTGTTATTTTTTTTTGCAGATAGACCCTCAGGGGATAAGATGGGAGGAGAAGACAATATGTCCCTTGTGACAGAGTTCATCTTGCTGGGAGCATCCAACCACCCACGTGTAAAGATCGCCTTTTTCCTCCTCTTCCTCCTCCTCTACCTGATAACCCTGGTGGGAAATGGCCTATTGATCCTCCTCACCAAGGTGGATTCCCGGCTCCACACCCCCATGTACTTTTTTCTAAGTAATTTGTCCTTCCTGGATATCTGCTTCACTACCAGCACCATGCCCCAAATACTGGTTCACTGCTTCTCTGCCAGGCCCTCCATCTCGTTCGGAAGGTGCTTTGCCCAGATGTACATCTCCATGTACCTAGGGATGACAGAGTGCCTGCTGCTGGCAGCCATGGCCTACGACCGCTGGGTGGCCATCTGCAACCCACTGCGCTATATGCTGATCATGAACAAGGACGTTTGCGTTGCCATGGCAGCTGTTTGCTGGGGCAGTGCTTTCCTACTAACAATAGTCCCTTCTCTTGCCATGCCAGTCCGTCTGTGCGGGCCCAATATAATCAATCACTTTGCGTGTGAGGCCCTGGCCGTGCTCAAGTTGGTTTGTTCGGACACCCGCAACAACCAGATCGTCATATTTGTCACTAGCAGCCTCGGTTTGGTCCTGCCCTTTAGCTTCATCCTGGTCACCTACACTCGCATCATGGCCGCCGTGATGAGGATGCACTCTGTTGATGGCCGGGCCAAAGCTTTCTCCACCTGTGGCTCCCATCTCATTGTGGTGGTCATATTCTATGGGACGGCCATGTTCATGTACCTTCGGCCTCAGTCTAAATCGTCCTCTGATCAGGACAAGATCATCTCTGTGTTTTACGGGTCTGTGACTCCCATGCTCAACCCACTGATCTACAGCCTAAGGAACAAGGATGTGAAGCAAGCCCTCAAGAAGCTGACTGGCGGAGAGGAATATCGCTGAAGGTTACTGAAATATTCAGCTGCTGCTCTCTGTCTTCACTAGCATCTCCTCACTTCTGTTCTTCAGAGGATGGCTTGATTTGGAATATTATGTTGAAGCAAAATTACAATGTAAAAATTTGGTTTTCAGTGTGCCAAATTTGTATGGTTTTGACATTCTTTGGTGGATTTTTTTAAACAGCAGAATTCTAAATTGGGATGTTGTAATATCAACATTTCCTATATTAGCTTGAATGCTGATGAGATTTATCTGGAATTTGAACATCGTAGAAATTGACCTGATATTGCAAAAATTCAGATTTGTACAAAATTTAAATGTATTTAATTTTGAATTTTTAAAAAAATTTCCGAACCCATTTCTGCAAACGTTTTTGAAATCTTCGGGTTTGACTTTGACAGTCTGACAATGGGGGAGGGTTGTTGTTTTTTTTAATTAGAAAAAAAAAATATTCTTTTTGACCAGGATTGCTTGTTATTCTTCAGTATTTCATTTGTGGTACATTTGTTTTTGGAGAAGAATATCTTCTTTTACTGAAGAACTCTCTTGCCTAAGAAGAATTCCAAACATTAGAACTATAATATGCTGAAGACCATTTTTAGTCAGTTCTATTGCACAGGAGTACAGTTCTTTGCACTGTAAAGTTACAAAAAGACCATCAAAGGATACAAATGGTCACTGCATTTTTTTTGTTTAGGGTGATTAATTTCTTCTGTTATTCATTATCTTGCTCTGGTACTTCACTTCAGTTTGTGCTCTTTGGTGCTATTACACACCGTAGTGCCATAGAACTGTGCTATTGTGTTTTTATTATTATTAGTGCAATAGCACTGTCGTGCAAGAGGGTAATGCCCCATAGCACTCAATGGCATAAAAAGAAGTACTGAAATGAAATCGTGAATAACCAAAGTACACAAAATGAAGTAAACAAAACAAATGGATATATGAAGTCTCCAGAAGAAAATGATGGAAACAAATATGTGAAATCGGTGAGCAAAACACAAATAAATACAAATATGTTTCCTGGCCACTGTGTTAAATCAAGATTAAGGATGAGCTCACATGTCATTCTGCTAAGCTCCAATGTCTGCGGGGCCCCGGAAGCTGTATAATCAACCCCAAATTATCCCTGAATCGCTGTTGCATGTGAGCGAGGCACTTCAATTTCCAGCCCTGCTCTAAACTCGGATCGGATCTGATGTTTATATCTGATCTATTCGTCAGATCCGAGTTTAAAGTGGGACTGGAATCTGGCGTGTCTCACTCACATGCAACAGAGATCCGGGGATCATCCAGGGCTAGCTAATTAATTAATTAATTAATTAATTAATTAATTAATTTTGCATTTATATGATGCCCCCTCCTGCACAAGCATCTTAGGGCAGCAAACAACATCTTAAAACACATAAAATTTTAAAATGAAACTTTTACAGGTAACCCTCCATTAAAACAACTCAACAATAAACCCCCCACCCTAACCCAACCTACCCATCCTGTCTCCCTCGGCAAAGGCCCGGCGGAACAGCCAGGTCTTACACTGTCTATGGAAAGAGGGGAGGTCTATAGCCAGGCGAACCTCCAACAGGAGGGAGTTCCACAGCTGCAGGGCGGCCACCGAGAATGCCCTCCTCATGGTTGACACCCAGGAAACCCAGGGGACCTCAAGGAGGGCTCCCCCAGTCAACCACAGAGGCTGATCCAGAATCTGGAGGGTGAGGCAGTCCTGCAGATAGGTGGGGCCCAGGCCGTTTAGGGTTTTAAAGGTCAAAACCAACACCTTGAATTGGTCCTGGAAGACTACTGGCAGCCAGTGCAGAGAGTGGAGCACTGGAGTCATGTGTTTGTGATGATTTGTCCCCTTAAAGAGATGAGCCGCCACATTCTGCACCAACTGCAGTCTCCAGACCATCACCAGGAGTAGCCCCACGTACAACGCATTACAGTAGTCTAATCTTGAGGTATTAAAAGCATGGATGACCATGGCAAGGTCCGAGTCCAAGACATACGGCCTAAGTCGACGTACCAGATGTAATTGGCAAAATGCGCCCTTCGCCACAACCGCCACCTGGACATCCAGGCAGAACTGCAGGTCCAGGAGCACCCCCAGACTACGGACCTGAGATACCAGGGGAGGACGGACCCCATCAATGATGGGGACCATCACTCCCCTGGCTTTCCCCACAACCATCACCTCTGTCTTGTCAGGATTTAACTTCAAGCGACTCACCCTCATCCGGGAGCTGACAAACACCGGTTAAGCACCAAGACTGCTGGACCTGGGTCTGATGAAAAAGAGAGATATAATTGGGTGTCATGAACATATTGATGCTGACACCAAACTCTCTGACGACCTCCCCCAAGGGCTGCATATACACATTGAACAGGAGAGGGGATAAGATAGAACCTTGAGGAACTCCATATGTGAGACCCCGGGGAGAAGATGAATAATCACCCAGCACCACACACTGAGTTCTCCTGGCCAGGAAGGAGCAGCACCATACAAGAACAGTCCCGCCCACCTCTGCCCAGTCCCGCAACCGAGTCACCAACAACTCAGGATCAACGATATCAAATGCAGGCGAGTGATCTAATAGAATCAACAGGGTCTAACGACCCTCGTCCAGCTCTCGGGAGAGGTCATCAAACAAGGCCACAAGCATAGTCTCCATGCCATATCCTAGATGAAAGCCAGACTGCGAAGGGTCCAGGAAACTGATCTGGTCCAGATGCTCCCGAAGCTGGCAAGCTGCCACCCGTTCAATAACCTTCCCTAAAAAGGGAAGGTTAGAGACCGGCCAATAGCTGGCCAGAGTGTCAATGTCCAATAATGGCTTTTTGAGCAGGGGCCACACCATCGCCTCCTTGAGGCAGTCTGGCACCCTGTCCTCCCTGAGGGAGGCATTGACTATCCCGGTCAAGAACAACCCTAACCTCTCCCGACTGGCTTTTAACCAGCCAGAATGGGCATGGATCTAATTCACATTATACAGCTTCCAGGGGCCCACAGACATTGGAGGTTAGCAGAGTTACATGTGAGTTCACCCTAAGGCTGAAATGAGCAGCTAAATTGCTGTTCACAAGAACTTTCGCCATATCGGGAACCAGGATTGATTTCCCGACTGTTTCCTAATACTGATGTGATTTCTTGATCCTCACAATAATGCGAGACACTGTCCCAATTTACTGACTTTCTGCTTACTGTTTACTGCATACCATTCATTTACTAAATATTCCCTGTAAAACTTCTGCCTTTGTTGCTTTACTTCTGCCTTTGTTCTTTCCGTATTTCTGAGCCAACCACTGTGCGAATAGCCCACCCCTTAATTTCCCCCCAGTGCCGCTTAATCTTCACTCCAGTGCCTCCAGTCAGAATTGTTGTTCTATGTTGTTTTTGCTTTGACCAATCTGCAACTGGGAAATCTGTGTACCAGTTAATTAGTGACAAGGAAGTACAGTGGAAAAGAGAGTGGAAGAAATGAAGTATTGCATCGGTATTACCTCTTGGGATTTGAAATGGACAGAAAAAGCGGTCAATGGCAAAGTGGTAAACAGAATCTTGGTAAGCAGAAAGTCAGTAAATCAAGAAATGTCGGTTGAGATATTACAGAGTACTGAGAGGTTCTAGATTCAACCGGGACAGTATTGGGAACCAGGATTTTGACGAGATTTCCCATTTTGGCAAAATCTCATTTCAGTCTTCATCAAGATCAAAGTGACTGAAATAATTTGATCTATTTGTTTATGTGTATATTTGCTCCAGGTCTAATTTAAACTGTATAATGTAGACATATGCTTCTGATGACTGCCATATTTAACTCTTACTTTAGACTACAAAACGGTTGTTGTGTATGCAGAGAGTCTTCCATGATTCTAGAGCGGCATGTTATACATCACAAGATGAGTTCTTGATTCCACAGTTGTCAACTAGTTAAGAAATAAATGAGTTTGCTGTACCTCAATTTACCCCAAACGGGATCGAAAGTCGCCAATTAACAAACCAAAGTATGTGAGTACAACTCAATTTTATTGGATAGACACATAACATCTGGACATGGCAGTGTTACCAGTTACAAACCCCAGTAACCCAGGATATCTCATGTGTCAGAGGCTACGGTCTGAGACGCAGGCTGGTTCAGAGGAGAAGAGGAGGGGGCCCAGCAGAGAGCTGGACAGGAGTCTCTTTGAAAGCGAGGGTAAGGGTCAGAGGCCCACACGGGCATTTCCTTTTATAGCTTTATTTATTATGAATACATGTTGCAGGGTCCCCTCTTTGAATATAAGTTGACCATTCATCTCTCTATCACTTGGAGCATAGCCATTAAAGCTGCTTTTGCTCTTTGGGAGTTTTTCTTCTCTACTGCTTAATTGCCGATTTGACCTGCTGAGGCGACCTCCCTTTCCTCTCAGACCTTCTTCGTTCGAGATAGTGGCCATCTGGGGTTGTTATTGTGGCCTTGGAGATACATTCTTCCGCTAGAGTGCGAGTCATTCACAGCTTTATTCTCATGGACCTCCTTAATTTGTGCCAACCTGAGGCTTATGCATCAAATTACCTGAACTGAATTTGTTCAGGCCTTATCTTTCTTCTGTCTCTTACCATGGCCAAACTGCCTAATCAATACATAATAAACTTATAGGACCATTGTATAAGAAGACAGCAATATCCTGGAGCCCACATGGTTAACAAGCACCAACAAGCTTCTCAAAGCAATTATAACCATATTTGTCATTTACTTGGAACCACGAAAATTTCTGATTAGCTCTCTGAAAAAAATCATAGCCCTACTCATTCTTGCTGTGCTAAATTAGCAATCTATACAGAAATAAAAGGTTTTGTTTATCCAGATCCTTCTTTCTTTGTGTCATTTATTGGGCTCTTTTTAAACATCTTTCTACCTCCATGTGGAGCTTGCCATCATCGCTAGAGGGGAGCTGACCTCCACAGCCCATGTGTGGCCTAACAACTACTACCTGTGCTATTACCAATAAATGTTCATTAGGACTGAATCGAGTACTGACGAGTATTTACCTGAGTTCCGAGGACTCGGGCCGGTTCTTGGAACTCTGACAAATACTTGTAAGTAATTTCCAAGGACAGGGGGCAAAGGGGGGGGCAGAGGGAGCTGGTGGGGGGAAGGGAATGGGCCAGGAAAAAGGGGATGGGGGCCTATCAGGGGCTGAAGGAGCAGAGTATTCACCCTCCAGAGGGGATCCAGCAATGCGTAGCTGCTCAATATGGGTAAGATTGTTGGGGGGGGGGGAGCTGGGCATGCTCAGAAGGGCCAAATGGCCCCTTCTGAGCATGCTCAGACCTTTCCAAGGCAGCCCAACATCTTTCAGGGATGGGTCTCTGGGAATCCATTACACCAGTGCTCCAGGGTCTACTCTGAACTGGCTGCCAATAGCTTTCTGGGCACAATTCAAGGTGCTGGTTTTAACCTATAAAACCCTAAACAGCTTAGGCTCCAGGTATCTGAAAGACCGTTTCTTCCCTTATGTCCCAGTGTGGCCTCTGAGGTCAGCCGAGGGCACCCCCGTGTGACTGACAACAGCCCATGAAGTTGATGGGTTGCTGACCTACAATTATGGAACTCCAACCCCTTGGAAGTCCACCTAAATGCAATTAATAATCTTGATTTTAAATGTTTAATTAATTAATTATTAATTTTAAATGTTTAATTATTAATTATTAATTATTCATTGCTTATTAAATAATAATAATGATGATAATAATTAATAATAAAGTCCACATATTTTTCACCCTTTTTCATTCATCTGCAAGAGTCTGCAACTGCCCAGGGCAGGATTGAAAGTCTGGCTTATGTCTTGATTCAGGAGTTCCCCAGTTCAGTAGCCAAGTGGGCAGTTGAGTGTCAGAACTCCAGGTCATGGAAGGACTTAGCAGGATTGGGCCAGGCATAAAGTAGTGACAAGATCAGGCCCAGGAAAAGTCAAATAACAGATCCAGGGAGGAAACCAGGAGCAAAGTTGGAGAAACAAAACAGAGGGTAGAGTATCAAGAGAGCCATCCAAACCAAGAACACATCAAGATAGGACGCAGGCTCAGGAAGAGAGGCACAAGTGTTTTCCCACGTAACTTCCTGTTGCGCCTGGGTAGACCTTTATACAAACAGGCAGCCAACCAGAAGGCTAGGGGGGGGTGTCAAAGCTAGGTCAAAAGGTCAGGGCTTCATGTATGTTGAGGAGGGGGGTCTTGACAGGGCTCATCCCTGGTAATTACATTTGGAAGGGAGGGTCTGGGCCCTGGGCAATGTTCCCAGTAGCAGTGTGGACCCCAAAATGTGATATGCCAGGAAAAAGCTGATATTGGCCATTTCAAGGTTGGAAACATAAGCCAGAAACAAACTGGATAATTGGATTCCCTGCCCGCCTTCTCTGATGGTCTTCATATGAATTAAATCACGAGAATCCCATCCTCTATTCAGTTGTAGAGAGGGGGTGGGTTTACCCGCATGATGCTCTTATCCCACTCCAGGCAGCCTTACCACGCGATGCCATGCATCGTCTGCCTGGAAGCCACTAGATATTCATCCCCCCACAGGGCAGGGTGGGGAACTGGAAAAGGCCAGGCACGCAGCATGTAGCAGCCTTACCCAAGTGGGGTAAGACTGCCCAAGGCACAGTAGCGCACCGCTGTTCTCCGTATGCCTGGTCTTCATCTGCCCCGTCGCATGGCGAGGTCCTCTGTGGTGCTCTGAGCAATAGCCACATGACAATGCCACAGCCGGGGCGGGAGAGTGGACAGGCCAGGGGGGCAGGGCAGGGCTGGACAGCCGCTCACGTGGTCGCTGCCTTGGCCCACAAAAGGGTGTGGCAGGATGGCTGACTGTGACTGTCTGTCCTGCTCCATTTACTGGCCCCAAAGTGTGGTGACAATGACTGCCACCATGGGGCACGTGGGGATGAGCCCTCCATAGTGCTTGTGGCGAACCAGAGTGGTTCAGTAGTTGGAGTGGTAGCTGGAAACTAGGGTTCAGTTCCCTGCTCTGACAAGCACTAGGGAGGGGCTTCTGGGGAAAACTTATTTATTTATTTAAAGCATTTGTACCCCGCCCCTCCTGCAAACAGCTCGAGGCGGCTTCCAACAGTAATAAAAACAATATAAAAACAGTTTAAAACAATCAACAATTTAAATATTTAAATATTTTTTAAAACAGGGCCCCGGAATACAATTCAACATTAAAACAATAAAACAGGGTAGGGGAGAAAAAAGAAAACAAAACCCTAACCCACCCTCCCACCCTCCCCAAAGGCCTGGGCAAACAGCCAGGTTTTAAAACACCGCAGAAATGACAACAGACTTGGGGCCAGGCGAGCTTCCTCTGGAAGGAAGTTCCAGAGTCGCGGCCCAGCCACCGAGAATGCCCTCTCCATTGTGACCCCCCGCTTTATGCGGGGGACCTCCAAGAAGGCACCCCCGGCCGACCGCAGGAGCCGCTCTGGGGCGTGTATGGAGAGGCAGTCCCTGAGGTACGAGGGGCCCAGACCATGAAGGGCCTTATAGATCAACACCAACACCAATACCTTGAACCTAGCTCGGCACGCTATTGGCAACCAGTGCGGAGTCCGGAGCACAGGTGTAATATGCTCCCGACAACCCGTCCCCGTAAGGAGATGAGCCGCCGCATTCTGCACTAGCTGCAGCCTCTGAACCAGGCC